>PVIY010010769.1:8535-67678 GCA_004026745.1 Myrmecophaga tridactyla | reverse complement strand
ACCCCAGGGAAAGTTGTTGGAACCCAAGGGCCTGGAGAGAAGACCAGCAGAGACCATCCTGTGCCTTCCACGTAAGAAAGAGCCTCAGTGGAAAGTTAGCTGCCTTTCCTCTGAAGAACCAACAAAATAAATCCCCTTTTATTAAAAGCCAATCCATCTCTGGTGTGTTGCATTCCGGCAGCTAGCAAACTAGAACACCAACCTTGGTTAAGCCTGCATCTGAAGCAGTGCCTCTACTCCTCTCCTTGTGCCACCCATTCCTTTCAAAGAACACTTCATTTTACAGCTGCCCATTTAATGGTCCTATCCTCTGGCTTTGCCTCCTTAAAGGTCTTGGGCTTCTCGTGTATGCATGGGCCAAATGCTCTCAATGGTCTGTCTCCTCCTGCAGGGCTTCTACTAATGGAGCTGGGATGGCTGCCTACCTTCAAAGGAACCACATGAGAGCTCAGAGCCTGGGATAAAACATGAGTTCAGCTGAGTCTCAGTTCCACTGTCACTCAGCTGCTCCCCTCCAGCTGTTGTCCATCTCCTTGTCCAATCTGCAAAGACCACTGGCCACCCAGTTTCTTGATTACTTAAGGAGATAATTTTTGGTATTGAATTATCCTTTTGTTTTGTGAATCCTGTTTTTGCTGCTTGCTGATGTCTTGTTTGCTCTTCTTTGTGCATCTGGACTTCTGCCCTCTCTTTCTCCAACTGCTTGTCTGAACAACAGATTTCCTCTTGTGTTGTGCTTCCCAATTTCTGAGAAGATGTCTTGCTCTTGCCCTTAATACTCACCCAGTCTGGTAGGCTTTGCTGATTCCCCAGGTCTCAGGGTTTCTATTGCCAATGCAGCTCCTCTCCAGATTGATTGAATGAGAGCATGTTAAGCACTTAGTACATACGAAGACTTGTGTAAGTTGTACCAGAGAGATAAAATTGAGTAATATAATGTCATCCAAATTTAGTTGTGAATTGCAGACCATATGAATTCCCTAAGGGAGATGTAGGAAAAGGAAAAGAAAAAGAAAGTCATGTGTACGTGGTGTGTGTGTGTGTGTGTGTGTGTGTGTGTGTGTGTGTGTGTGGTAGGGGAGAGGGAAATGTGATGGTGATAAAATTAAGATAGTTTGCTTGGAAGAGGAGGCTATGGGGCTGATTTGATGGTGGGTAAGATAGTAACCAGGGTGATGCACATTTGACAAAAGAATAAATTATTTGACCTGACTTGCAAAATTTCTCACTTAGGGTGCCACTGATGTTCTGGGATGTTCTTGTGCCTGGGATGCCAAATGTCTCACTAAGTGAATAAGTGATAAGTTTGCCTTATTGTCACTGAGACAAACAGACATTACCCTGATGCAATTTCCACATACTTCTGGGGATGGCACCTTCCTCCTGTGCCATCCCCTGAACGATGGATGCTATGAGAAATTCCAGAAAGCTCTTTTGAAAGGAGGAGATTGCGCTAAAGTAGGATTCAGTGGGGAGCCACTGAAAGTTTTTGAGCACAGGATGATGGAATTCAAGGTGCTCTTCAGAAAGAGTTGGAATATTACTCTGGCAATGAAATAGAGAACAGTAAATGGGAGAAAATGGATGCAAGAAGATTCAGGAGGCTGTTGCAATAGTTCCAAGAGATGATATCTATGTTGGCTGCGGCCCAGAGACCTTCTTCATTAAATATGACAATTGATTAGATGCGGGGGTGAAGGGAGAACTGCAGTTCCCACGGTTTGAACCTGACGACTAGAGCACGTTGGTGCCGTATACAGAAACTGGGAGGCCAGAGGCCAGATGTGGTTTCAGGGAAAGACAAGGAGCTCAGTTTGGAGCAGCTAAGACGTGGAGGATGGAGAGTGATGCTAAGGACTGGCGGCTGCCTGATGAATACCAACAATGCTACCTGCAAGGCTGTTTCTTTAAGGTCTTTAAAACAAATTGTTTCTTAAAAGAGCCCATCCACTCAGTAACTTTCCTCATTTTCTTTCGTATTGATCATAAGTCAACTTCTCCGTTCAGGTTGGAATGCTTTCCAAACGGAAATTAGCAAAAAACAAAAGCAAAACAATTGAGCTTTTAAATAAAATATTAGGTGTACCAAGAATGAACTAAAAAAGATGCGAGCTTTTTATTCTGACTCCATTGTTGGTCTCCAGTGTCCTGCACACTGAAGGAAGGTCAAGAGTGACCAGGCAGTAACACATCAGACCCAGAATTGCTAAAGCAAGCTTTCTTCTCGGCAGAGTCCTCCAGAATGCTGAATCCAGCTGAGCTGTTCTGGGGCTTCAGAGTCTTCCCCCCAGTAGATTAAATCACAGCCCTTCTAATTCCAGAGGTGCACCCTAAAGACTGCTATGCCTTTTTGGCAAGCAATGAAGGAAATGGAGCTTTCAGAAATTCTAAAAGCCTGCCTCCCCCAACCATCCGTGGTGGCTGGACCAGCTGGGTCCACGCCTGGGCCTCCGTGGTCGGCCACGGTGCCAAATTCCATCCGAGTGTGCCAGATCCAGGCCACGTGGACACTTGCCCACGTCCTCTCCCTTTCACTCAATAGCTTGACAAAATTCTTCCCTAAAGCAGCCAGCGATTCTATTGGATATTTGCGTGGAAAGAGTGGCTACCTAACCCATTTTTTTTCCTTTCAACTTTGAAAGTGCCTTAAATGTGAAGGCAAATGAATACAAATAGGAAAGTGCTCAGAAGATACAGTAGGGAAGCCTTCTGTGGCTATGCGAGTGGGTACAAATGCCGGCTTAATTAGAAAATCAATCTTGCTGTCTGGCTGATTGATTGCAATCCTGCACTGGAGGTGGGAAACAAAGCCGCGTCATGACGAGATAATTTTTTCCTATTACTAAAAGGAGGCCTAATGTACATCTCTAAGCAATTCAGCGTGACGAACCTGTTAAAAATACGCCACCTTTTCCCTCATGTTAATTGGATCTTTGGGGGGATGGGAGGGGAGGGAATTGGCATTTTGCGAGAAACTCTTACTATTTTTCCCCTAAGGATACCCGAGTTCTGAGAGGTGATTGAATAACTATCTTCAAAAAAATGGAAGCATATTTATAAAGGTGAGGATAGATGTCTGCTCATCGCATCCACAGAATACTGACTTGGGGGGGTGGGGGGCAGGTTGCATTGCTCAGAGGAAGGCATTTGCCTTGTTGATAATCAATTCAGTTTTGGGGGTGCACAATGTGTTCACGTACACACACAAACCCACAAAACCGTGTGGTTATAAAGGTCAAATATTACCTCCTTTGTTCGGGTGAGGAAATCTGACCAAGGCTACATGGACAGTAAGTGGGGAGCCTGGGGCAACGGCTGGCTGGTATCAGTAACTTGCAGTTCCCATGACACAAGCTCAACAGTAGCATATTTATTTATGGTTTCTCCTTTTCTCATTTTAGTGGTTCTGTGGCATTCTCTGATGCGCTTTTTACCCCCCCCAGGTTGAAAATGATTTCCTTCATAATTTTTTTTTCAAATGCAATTTTATTGAGATATATTCATACACTGTACAATCCATCTGAAGTATACGGACAATGGTTCACAGTTATATCACGTTTGTGCATTCATCAGTATGATCAATCTTAGAACATTTGCATTACTTCATGAAAAGAAATAAAATGATAAAAGGAAACCCCAAACATCCCATATCTTTACCACCACCTCCTCTTATTGACCCCGTATTGCATTCTCTCTACTTTAAAAACATACAATAAAGGTAAGCTAAGACAATGCAATATGGCCAGAGATAGAAAGATAGATATATAGATCAGTGGAACAGAATAAAACATTCAGAAGTAGAGCCATACAAACACAGGCAATTGACACTTTTTTTTTTCTCTATAATGATACAATCTGATGTCCTTTTAATGCCCTACTGTGGACACATCCTTGATTCAGAACATAGATCTTGATTGGATAAATAAAGTTCTCAGGCTTCTGATCTGCCTTTGTTACCCTGCAGTCTTGAAAATACAAAGCATCTCTGCCTCAACTGCAGAGTTCCGCTAGACGGTCTCTTTGTTGTTTTAGTTATTTTCTTTTATATTGGTCATTTAGCAAATCTGTAAAATGCTGCAGCTGTAGTTCTCTTCCACTAAGGATGACTTCTTTTTGCAAAAGAGCCTCTAACAAAATGCCTGCTCCTTGCAAAAGAGCCTCTAACAAAATGCCTGCTCCTTGCAAAAGAGCCTCTAACAAAATGCCTGCTCCAACTGTGGTGGGAAGGCTGATAGAGACCTTCCTGGCTTCAAGGACACCAAGAAAAACAATTCCTGGAAGAAGTCCCCATTTCTTGGAAACCCTTTCCTTAAGTTCTTTCCTGTCCCCCAATAGCTCAATTACTCCCCATACTACCACCCCAATACCCCATACCACCACCAGGCCTGCCCCCTCCCTCATTGGCTTTTTATCTTGAGTTAAAAAGTTTTCTCTTTGGTTTCAGTGAATTTCTGCCACTCAACCATTTCAGGCGCTCTTACATGTGGATTACATTTGTAATATTTAATCATTTCCAAAAAGCCTGCAGCCACGCCAAGCTTATTAAAGAAATGCAACTTGAATTCTTCAGACAGTGTTCATTACAAACTTCATTTTATGAGAAACACAGTGGGGTTTGCTTATTTAGAAAAAAAGACATTATTTGTTGCAATGGTGAAAGATGGTAAGAATAATTAAATTATGCAGATACCTTTAAGATCTCATTTTTAAGTTTTAGGCATTCATTTCAGTTTAATGGATTGATTATATAATGCTACAGTTATTAAAACAAATTCTTGAAAGCAGCCCAGAAAAGACATTCACCATCACTTAAGTAAACCTACCCTCCTAAAAAACATTCTGAAGACGGGACGTGACTAAGATTACGCATATGGAAACCTTTGACTTAGAAAGGTAATGCATCCTCTTAGTTGAGGATGTACTTATTTTCTCCACTTTCTGATTCTCTAGTTGTGGTGCTAAAAAGACTGAAATGGCTCAAGCGTCAGAAACAGAAAGGAAAAGAATGACTAACCCCAGCGACTTTCAGAATTTTATATATCCTTTTTAAGGAAGAAACTCCAAGGAGAGCAACAAAATGTCTATGTAAGTATTCTGCGTATTAATGAACTTTTACCTCTGCCTGTGTGGAACCCAGTTAACTTATTTTGGGGTCAAGTATAATTATTATGACTATATTTTCTAAGCCAAAGTATTACACCCAACTCAATATGTGAATGTGGAGATTGTGGCTCTGAAAAGTTAGGGTACTTCTCCAAGTTCACACGAATGATTCATGGAAAATCCAGAAGATGAATCCATTTTACCTGACTCAAAAGCTTATGCTCTTATAGCTCTAAGAACAGTATACTTTATGTAATTATGAGAACAGAAATATATCTGTGGGGTAAAAAGAAACACAATATTGTATTTGACATTGTCTTAGAAAATATGTTCCTTATGGTTTTATGTATAATGGTCCATTTTTAAGTTACGTATATAGAATAAGTTGAAAAATGATGATGGTTTGGGTTTCATTTGTTCTGAGGCCTGGTAAAGCTCACAAAGTACAGTTAATGCCTGGCAAAATCCTTCCTTTAAGAATTGAAGTGTAAAGATGTTAAAAATGTATTAAAATTGTGAGATAAATTTGTCATAGATTTTGTGGCACAATACTATTTTCAATGCTCCAACATTTTATAGAGTGCCTCATACTTCAACGATATTTCTTTAGATCTTGACAGTTCCATAAAGTGTCTCAGAATAAGGATTCCCATCTTAAACTGCCCCCTCCCGTTTACTGCTCTGCTTTTGAAAGAGACATTGGGGGTACACTTGCTTTGTGTTATCAGTGACCATGTGGACATGATTAAGGTAATAATGAAGACAAAACTGACCTAGTATATTTGAGTTTTAGAAGATGGGGTTTGGCAAAAACATAGCCTATCAGAAATGAAAACTTACTGCTTTAGAAATCCCTAGCAATCTCTTGCACAGTCTGAAGTATGGAGAGAGTCTGAGGCCATAACCCGTTTGTTAATATTTCATAAACTGGCATAGCACTATTTTGTTAGAAGGGAATTTTCTCTATCTGTGTTTTCCTGTTTATTTCTAAGCAATTCCAGATAACAACTGTAAATGAATAAATCAAGCAACGCCCCTTTGACCACGCTGGCTTTGTGCAAATAAGGATGGTTTCATGCAAAAGGAATGTAAATTACTCCTGAAAACTAAATTTGAAAGTTGAGCATTACCACAATCACATCTGCAAACTCAGTCCCCTTTCCCCTCTGCAATCCCATTCACAACACTTGATTATGTGATGTGGAAAATTACAATGAAGGACTGTGAAAGTGTCAACTTCTAAGTAATTGCTATAGATGGATGGGCCAGATACTTGCATGTATATTTTCTTAGGAATTCTTTTCCACTCCCAGTGAATAAGGCAGGAGAGACATCTGACCCCCACTTCATTGATAAGTAAATCAAGGTAGAGATATGAAGGACACGCCCCAAATCACATAGCAAGTGCCAGCAGGTTTTGACCCTAAGCTTGCTTGGTTCCAAAACCTAGCCTCATCCCACTTTTCACCATGACACTACATTTCATGAGCATTCTACGTAACTGTTCTATACTTATCTCCTTTTTTTAGAAAAATGACTGTGAGACTCTGGAAGATTTGGGATAAGGGAGTATCACTGAGTCTACCATTTATAGACTCAACCAGAGATTTCATAAATAGCCACAATTGACAGATTTTGCTGTGGACAGATGGCAGCTTTGGCTGGATCAGCTTGATTCCTCGAAGGTAATTCTTTGCTACCCATGTCAGTCTCTCCTTAACTTATTTGGGCTGGCTCAGCTTGAAATGGGCATGGGGAAGATTCTTTTGCTTTTATATTTTACAATTGCAAGACTGAAATGAAAGGAAAAGTAATATACTTTGTATTTTTCTGCTCTTTCAAAAACATTGCCACAAAGGAATGTGGACAGTAGGTTGAAAAGAAATGTAAGATTCCCGTTTTCTCTTAGAGATTATTGATACTTGAGGTTCGTGTTGACCTACCTTATTTGGAGATTAGATCTCCAATTGGTAAATGAATTATATTTTAGGCTTGAGTTAAACTCATTTTTTTCCTTCCAAAGATTCCCAAATCTATCTGACCAAGTATATTTTCATTTTGTGTTCTGTTTATTCAGAGGAAATATAGTCCATATGTTTCACATTCATTTACATTTATGCCATCAAAATGATTTCTGGCAGTAGGTATTTGATATCCCCCAGAAGATTCTTCAGGCAGTATTGATAATATGTAGTTCTTATAACCAGGATGTAATGTTATGTCCAGAGAGAAATGAAGTTTGCAAAGGGCTCCAGGTCAGCTCATAGTTCTATTCAAAATAGTTATAGAAGACTAAGCTTGTAAAGAATTTTGGGATAATTTACTACTCTCAAAAACTAACAGTGGAGGGCGGCTGCCGTGGCTCAGCAGGCAGAGCTCCGACCTGCCGTGCTGGAGGTCTGGAGTTCGATCCCTGGTGCCTCCTGCCCATATGCAAATTAAAAAAAAAAAAAAAAAAACTAACAGTGGAAATTGCTGGATAAGGGGTTGCTATACTTCCAATATAGCTTGGTTTAATGCCCACCGTTAAGCAAAAAATGAACAGAGTTCTAGGTAAACTATTCAATTTACTAACATATTCAATCTCATATTTTTAACAGTGTGATCTCTGAATACATGTTGGGACTGTAAAGGTTTGATTGCATAAAAATTCAAAGCAGGTGACAAACTGGTAAATAACATTTGCAACAAATATTTCAAGGCTATTATATTTAATTCTTAAACTATCTTTTAAAATTAATAATATCATGAATATTCCGCTGGAAAAATGCACGTAAGACAGAAGGAAACATGCACACAATATATAAATGTTCACGTTATATATGCAAAATTTCAACTTTTTTAATTGTCAAATGTGCAAATTAAAACAACAATGAAATATAATTTTTGAATTAGCAAATTGTCTAAATGAAGTTAAAATATTAGGTGCTACCAAGGGTTCTTTAATAATCAACAGGTTGAAATGTAAACTGATATGATTATCCTGGAAACACACTTGTGCTAGTTTGAAACTGTTATGTACCCCAGAAAAGCCATGTTCTTTATCCTAATCCAATCTTGTGAGGGCAGACCAGATTGGGTAGGATCTTTCTGATTAAGTTGTTTCCATGTGATGTGACCCACCCAAGTGGGTGGGACCTTTTAATTTGGTGGTTTCCATGGATAAGTGTTTCGGTCCATTTAACATGGTCTTAATCTGCTCACTGGAGTCTTTTAAGAGGGAACCATTTTGGAAAAAGCTTAGAGCCAGCACAGCCAGAGACGTTTGGAGATGCAGAAAGAAAATGTCCCTGGGGAAGCTGTTTGAAACCAGAATCCAAAGGACCAGCAGAGACTGCCATGTGCCTTCACAGCTGACAGAGGTATTCCAGACACCACGGGCCTTTCTTGAGTCAAGGTATCTTTCTCTGTATGTCTTAGTTTGGACATTTTTATGGACTTAAAGCTGTAAACTTGTTACTTAATAAATCCCCTTCATAAAGATTTCTGGTATATTGCATTCCAGCAGCATTAGCAACTAAAACAACACTGAACAATATATATCAACATTCTTAAAAGAATCTATGCCCTTTGATGAACTAATTCCACTTCTAAGAATCCATTCAAAGTTGTGAACAAGGATTTATATACACAGATATTTATTCCATTGCCATTTTTAGTGTGAAAAATAAAAATACAGCAATATTTCTAATAATAGAGTTAAATAAATTATGTTTAAATAAATTAGGGTACATCATATAGACTATTATTCATCCTTGAATATAACATGATACAGTTGAATGTCATGGGACAATGTTATTGATGTAATTGAATGAAAGCAGAAAATAAAACTTCACTATATGATCTCAATTTTGTAAAAAGAAAACCTAACATGCAAATGTATGAAGAATATAGTTAAGAGAAACCAGTTTTCAGTATTTATCTCTTGGTGGTGAGAGCATTTGTGATTTTAATTTTCTTCTGTGTGATTTTTCTGCATTTTAAAAATAATGAGCATATGTTAAGTTTATAATGATAAAGCACAATAAATATTATTTAAGAAAGGGAAGTGAGTGTTCAAAAGTCATTTCATTGATTTTAAAGTGATAGAATTCTTTGAATTTGCAGTGGTGAAAATGGTTGAATTAGTATGTTTTCTGGACTTTGCAATGACCACTAAATAGGTAACATTTTTTCACTCTATTTCTCCATGGCTGTAGCCTAGCCACATTTGAGAAATAATCTATGCATAGAATTTACTACCTTGTCTTCTTATCAAAATGTAATCCAAAAGAAAAAAAAACATTCACTTTACTTTGCCAGCTTAAAAAGAAAACCTCCTATAATTAATATCAGGAGATTTTTCTAATTTATGAATATAATTTGATTGGGAATTTCTTTAGTTACCTTGCACTTTATCTTGAAGGGAAAATACCTTTTTTTTTTTTGAATAAGCTAGTTACCTTAAAGAAAACATCTTTACAAAAGGTGGTTTTCCTATGGGTTTAAACTTGATATGCTTGATTTATCTACCTCATTAGGCAGAAGTGCATTCAGATGTGCAGGGTAAGAAGATGCGGTTGAGGAACTAGAAACTTATAATGAGAATAATCTAGTCTGAGAGACAGCAAGATGTGGGGGGGTGCATAAAGCCGTAGGATGGCATTTAGCTCTGTGTGAGCTTGGCAGTTATTGCTCCTCTCACACCCTCAGAGAGTTCTTGTGAGGTACACACGTAGCAATATATGTGGGTTGTTGTGGTTACCATCGATCTATGGATCAGTGCTGGAGAGTAGGCTAAAGCCTCATCTGGATATTGGTGAGCTCCACCTGGAGATTCATGGTAGAAGTCACTGAACAGTCACTGAAATTACTCATCTAGGTCTTCACAGATGTCCCCACAAGTTTCAGTTTAACCTAAGAAATGTAGATGCTGTAATTTTGTTTGCTGGCATCCACAGTATTTAAAGCCTGAAAAACAAATATTCGTTAAAATATATATTTTCATATATTTATAGTAAACTATAAAAGAAATGAAACTAATTTCCATAAACTGCATATCTGTTTATTTTATAATCACATCACATCTGTGTACACCTTAGTTTTAGAATGAATCAGCCCACTGAAATATATTTGTGAATAACTTGTGTAAGCTCTTTCATTATATGCTTACAGTTGTAAAAATGTCAGAAAGGGAAAACCATCCTGGATCACGATGGATTATAAAGGAACCCCATTCTCAAACTGAGGAGCTCTGGGTGGGCTGGGAGAGAGGGACCCTCAGAAGGAAGTAGAGTCTCCATGTGGAGAAAGTAGTTCAGTTTCATCGATCACAAGAATCACATAACGGAGTCTTAAACTCCAGGTGGTAGACTGTAGTCAACATGGCAGAGAAAAACTGAGACACATCAGCTTAAATTCATGGAGTAATAGCGATGTGTCGGGAAATAATTCAAAACTTTTTTCTTTATTGCAGACTGGAAAAATGAAGGCCAGGATCTCATGGAGACTGGATCCATCTAAGGGGAAGGGGCTATGGCAGCCCCGTTTTTGGTCCATTAAGTAAATAAATTGAGAGTAATGAGAGCCACATTTCATATTGTCAAAGAAGGGAGCTATGAATTTGGAAAGGGAGGAACATGGAATGAAATTGGTGTGAACTCGTTTTAAACATACACATTGATGAAGAAAAAATAGGTGTAAATGTGTAATTGTGTGCATATGTACATATCCATGCATTTCCTAGCTCTGACCACTGACAGCACCCTGGAGCAGGGACACCCCAATTGCAACCAGCACACTCAGAAGCTAAATTTTGTTTTCTAAATACCATTGTCTACTGAAAGGAGCAAGAAATGACTGATTCTAAATCTGGGGCAGGGAATGTTTGAGACAGGATTGCAATATTTTATTGCACCAGAATGTAAGGAAGTACCATGGGAACACATCAAAAGATGCAGAAAACACTTTGAAGGCATTTGCACAAATCTGAGAAAATTTGAGTTTTAAAAAATGTTAGTAAGGGATTATAACATATGGAATAAAGTAGGGTCCATGACTTCCTACTAATATAATAAATCAATGAATATATAAGTCAAGAGAAGAGAATGCTAACTAACAAATGTAGAAGGAATAATTCCATTAGAAAATCAGTATTTGGCAACCAGTATAGTAATAATAAATTAAGCCAAGAAACATCTATGGATGCTGAAAGGGTGAAACTAAGTGGGTGAAAGTTTGATGAGGAACAAAATATTGCATAGTTTAAAATAATTTTCTCCCAGAAAATATTTATTGATTAAAAAGAAAGAGAATAACTTTTGGAGAAAACTGGCAGATGGCATCTTAACCAAATTATCAGTTAACCTTCCCAGAAAAGGGACAAATAGCATTTGTGACCACTTGATAGGCTGAAATAAAGGAACTCAGTATCACTTCTGAAATATATGCATATAACCTGAATCTAATTACAAGGAAACATCAGACAGACTTAATTGAGGGACAGCCTACAAATAACTGTTCTGAAATTTTCACAAGTGGCAAAGTCATAAAAGTCAAGGGAAGACTGAAGAGCTATTCCAGATTGAAGGTGAATAAAGACAGAAAAATTCTAGGTTTGATTCTTTTGCTGTTAAGAACCTTATTGGGAGTGAAAATTGACTGGGACATGAGATTAGATGGTATAATGTATCAATGTTAATTTCCCTATTTTGATGGTTTCATTGAAGTTAAGTAGAAAATATCCTTGTTTGTAAGATACACACATTCAAGTACAACCTACTCTGGAATGATTCTGGAAGAAAGATTTTGGTACTGCACTTACAAATTTTTTTGTAATTTTGAAGTTATTTAGAAGTAAAATTATATCAAAATAAAAAAAGTTTAAAAATGACTACTAAATGGCCTCTGCCTTTGGAGAGGCTACCACATAGCAGGAGGTGGCAAGATAGTAAAGACAGAGTCAGCAGAGCAGAGAGGAAAGAAGTGGTGATTTGGTTAAAAGATGGGTGTGAACCAAATTATAGCTCTACCATTATGACTAGAGACCTTGGGGAAATGATTTAAACTTTCTGAGACTCTGTTTCCTCTTCTATAAAAAGGGGATAGTAACAATTTCAACCTCATAGGGTAAATGTGAAGTTTGTAAAGCACATGGCAAGTGTATAATAAATGATAGCAATTTGTATTATTTATTTATTACTTGTTAATGATGATTAGACCCTTGTATTTGTAGCCAGAAAGCTGGGTAGAAATTCTGGCTCTGTCACTTACTATGTGATCTTGAGCAAATTACTCATTTTCTAAGGCCCAGTTTCTTCACTGAAAATAGGAAAAATAATCAACTTAATAATAACCAGGAACAAGGTGGCTGTGAGAATTAAGTAATGCAAGTGCTTAGCACTTTGTAAGCACTCAACAGATGATTATTGTTACATAAATGCAAAATGAAATATAATAAATACTACAAGGGTTCCAGAAAGATGGCGGAATAGGATAGGACAAGTTCAGCCTTGCTCCAAGGAAGAGCTAGAGAAGGGATGGGAGGACTATTGAGATGGTGATTCTAGGGTATAAGTGACGTGGGAGAGCCTTCAGCACCACATAGGGAGGCCCTGGCTGCAAAAGCTGAAGCACTGAGAAGCAGAGAACTGGAGACCATCCAGGTTGTGCAAACGCCTAATGTGGAAGCGCGGAGCCCTCAGGAGTGCATGGACAGGGAGACGGTGACCAGGAAGTAAGCCAGGCCACCTTCCTTGAACTTGATACCCTCACCAGTGCAGCCCAGCAACCCTCCACTCACCCCACACCCTGTGCACTTGAACCCTGCCACCCACCCCCTCCCCAAGCTCCAAGTGCCCACGTCCCACCAGCGCCCCCCCACCCGCATACCCACACACCCTTCCCAAGTGTGTGCATGCCTGCCCCAGCCCAACCTACCTCTCTTGCACAAGGGCAGTCTCGCCCTGCCCCTCCCGAGACCCACCTCACCCTCATCTTCATATTCAGGCCACACATTCCCCCAGCCAGCACATCAGTTTACAGCCCTCCCAGATCCTCGCACGTGCATTGCTGCTAGGCAAGCTCCCCAGCTCTGAGCAAGTGCTGACCAGCCAGGCCACACCCACCCCAAGCTCATGCAGATGCAACCCTGCCCCACTGCCCCTGAGCTCACAAGGGCCCCGCCCCGTAGACCAGTGTACCCGCAGAGCCTCATCCTCCCCGCCACTGCCCAAACTCACAGGAACCAGCGTAGCATCCCCAACCTGCACTTATACCTGTGCTGTACCACATCCTGCATCCTGCTCCACATCCATCCTGCAAATACAAAATAAAATGTAAATAAAAATTTAAAACAAATACATAAATTCTATAAGGGAAATAAAAAGCATGCAGCCACTCTGAGGAGAAGAAACCACCTGGGTGGCAGAATGGGAAAGCAGTACACCATGTGACTCTGTGGAGCAATTGAGGGTTTTTATATGGTTAAGAGTTCCTAAGGCAATGGCAGGTCAAGTGAGAGGTGGTCAAGGAATCAGCAATGGTCTCTCACCATTAATAGAGTCAGGTTAGCCAAGAAGGTAGAGGTGGTTTGGGGAAAAGATGTCAGATTGAAGGGTTGGGGAGATGTCCACAGGCAATGAAATTTGGCTCTAGGGAGAAGACAGAAAGGAGCAAGCCTGTAAACAGAGGTGATGAAGGAGGCACTGTGAGCAAATGAGATTTCCAAGGAAGGTGCTCTAAGGAGTGAAGGAAAGAGGAGCTGAGGACAAAACTTTGGGAAGCCACAGTTAGAGAGTACTCAGGGTCATGGACCAGAGGGAGGGGAAAAGGGTTGGAGGTGAGTCAGGAAGGGTAGGTCAAAGGCTAAGGGAGTAGCACGTTCAGAGAAAGAAGGCAGAGAGCTTGAGAAGAATAGACTAGAAGAAGTCATTGTGTTAGGTGGTTAGTTGGTCCTTGCTGAGTTGTAAGAAGATAACATAGAAGTCACATTTCAAGGGGTTAATGAAGTGGCAAGGGAGGAATTGCTAGGATTTACAAGGTAAGACTGGGAGAATTTAACAGCAAAGCCATGTTTATATTGAAGCACATGAGGTTTCGGTTTCAGATTCTTCATTTACCCAGAACTTTCCTAGGTTGTAGGAGGTGCCCTGGCAATGCCTTCCTGTTGTCATGGACTTTGAACAATTTTTGGGAATGTAGCATGTTTAAGTGCAGTTAGTTAAGATGTCTATGCTCAGGTATATGCCTAAAGGAATTGAATATGGGACTCAAACAGATATTCGCACACCGATGTTCACAGAGGCATTGTTTACAATAGCCAAAAGATGGAAGCAACTCTAGTTTCCATAAACTGATGAATGGATGAACAAAATGTGGCATAGACACACAATAGAATATCATTCACCGTAAAAAGGAATTAAATTCTGATATATGCGACAACATGGTTGGAGCTTTAAGATATGTTGAGTGAGATAAGCCAGACACAAAAAGACAAATATTGTATAATCTCACAGATACAAAATAATTAGAATAAGCAAACTCAAAGAAACAGAAATTAGAATATGGGTTACTAGGGGCCAGCGTGGGGGTGGAGAATAGGGAGTTAATGCTCAAATTGAACAGAGTTCCTATATGGGTTAATCGAAAATCTTTGATAACGGATGGTGGTGATAGCTCAACAGTGTACATGTAATTAACAGCGCTGAATTATATATGTGAGTGTGTTTCAAAGGGGAAATTTTAGGTTGTGTACATGTGACTAGCATAAAAGTTAAAAAACAAAACAAAACATGGGACTGTACAGCACAAACAGTGAACCCAAGGTTAAACCATGGACTAAAGTTAACTGTACAACTATAAAAATGCTCTTTCATGAATTGTAACAAACATACCATACTAATGTAAGGTGTTAATATCAAGTGGTATGTGAGAACTCTAAATTCATACATGAGAAATCTGCATGATATTTCTATAAGCCTACAAATCTCTAATAATATATATAAATATATATGCTTATAAAATATGTTCATAAAAATAAAATATATAAGACAACTATCTCTTTCTATTCAGACTGTACCTGAGTCACAAAGTTCCAGCTGTTCATTGATGTGCAAGCATTAGCTTAGGGGACTCGTTAGGGTTTAAGAAGATGTACTATTTGGTTTGTGGTCACTTCCACATATAGTTAAATTACTGTTGGCAGACGCGGGAATTCTCCCTCTACCGCTGATTTCACTTCCCGGGCATTATAACACCAGTGTGAACGTGTCTCTGACACCTGGCTTGGGAAAATGTAGGGAGGAGAAAAGGTTTGAGAGGCACAGAAGCTAGTGGGGGCCAAGTTCTTCCAGTTACGAGATGTGTGAAATTGCAAGTAGAGGATCCAGTTCTTGTTAATACTCAGTCATAATGCAAATCTCTCCTACCAGATGAGATAACCTAAAACTCATGTCACTGCAACGAGACAGTAAGACAAGCTGGTTGATGGGTGTTGTCAATTCAAAGAAGATCTAAGATTAGTCACAGCACAAGAAAACTTGAAATGTTCTGAAATTTTTCAGTTCATATAAGAAAGAAACTTGGTAGTGATTTCCCAAATTTGAAAAAAATCTGTAAATCTATATGATGGATTAAATTAGTAGTATTACCAATAATAATGTATGGAGCTAAAACTTTTCTAAACTATAATATGTATTTTTTGATACACTACACAGGAAAATAGACTGAAAGACTTTATTTTCTCTACTTAGAAATCACATTTCAAAGTCCTTGCCAAATAAAGAGGCAATTTAAGAATATGCAGCCAAAAAAGTATGTAGGGGGAAATGTTATACAGGTTAGGCAGTTAATAAATTAAAATTCTATGTTATTTGGGGGGATTTTCTGAGGTTTTTGGTGTTTGTCAACATTTAAAATTTTATAAGGTTTTGCATTTTCTTTCCTCATTGTAAATAAAAAAACACTTTTGTATCTAAGTTTTTATTTGTAACTTTGAACTCTTTATCTTATAGAAGTCCTACCCTCTAAAAATGTCTAAGTTTCAGGCCCACAAAACTTGGACCTGTTTCGCTGAGCAGCAGTACTTCTTTCAGGATTTGCTGATGATCGAACAGCAAGATGCTAACTTTGGGCTAAAATGGGATATTAAATATTTCGCTGTCAATAATTTTTTGGATAGAAGTGACCTTAGCCTTTTGTGCACAGTGGGAAGGTGCCAGCTTTAAGGGAAAGATGAAAGACCAGTCAGGTGACTGGTCCTTGTTGGAGCAGGTCCAGGTGAAGGTGGAAATGAGTGAACTGAGATAGAGTGGGGAGATGGCTTTCAAAAGCAAGTGCAGGTGGAGGGCGATTGAGGAAGGAAGGGGGGCAGGTATTGTGAATCAGTATGGAGGGCAATAAGGCAGATCTATTTGGCTTTATCTTCTTTCTCAAGAAGGGAAGCCAAAAGTCATCTCAAGTATCAGGGCTGGGTGGTGTTGGAGGTTTCCAAAGTCTGAGTGGGTCACTAATAACTCTTTTATGAAATTATCGATACTGTGAAATAGTAGTGATGGGTCTTCTCTCATTTTTCCAACTTGTACCTATTGATTCAAAAGACACTGAAGCCAGAGGCTCTGCTGAGGATTTGGCAGTGCTGTCTACGAGGAAGATGAATTTGGGGCCAACTCTAGACTCGACCCTATGCAGGTGCCAGAATGATCAGAAAACACAGCTGCTGTAATAATATAAGGTTGGTGAGGAGACTTCCAAATGGGGAATTTGAGTTTTTGCCTAAAGAAAAGAAACAAAGATTTATTTATATGTGGCTTTATTCTACACAGGATTTAAGGCTGCTTACAAGAATGCATGCAATAAAATAGCAAGATATGGGCTATAAATAAAAAATCAAGGCTGGGAAAAGCATAAAATATAGATGAGAAGACTTCAGAAGTGACTTGTCAGTGGTCTTCAGATAACTGAAGGGTTTGCATGTGGAAGAGCGTTTAGGGTTATTTGGTATGTGGGTCCAGGAACCTGCTGTGTGTGGGGGTGGAATTACAGTGAGGTAGACATCAACACAACAGAAGGCAAAGCTTTCTAACAAATGCAACTATTCCACAGTGGAATGAAGGCTGTAAGGCTCTTCATCACAGCAGGCATTTGGGCAGAGCTGGGCAGCCTGCTTTCTGGTCTGCTATTGGAGGGAGCTGATGCAATGGGCAAAGATTGACCTCTGACGTGCCCTTAGGGTCAGAGTTCTAATGATTGTATGACTGGAACAGTTCTAAACATGCCCTATAAAATTTAATGATTTTACTCCATTTAATAATAATAACTTGTCAACAGTTATTCTGAGTATTTCTATGCCCTACAGTTAGTCACCCACCTTTGAAAGGTCACTGCAGATTATAACCCCCCAGTTGCTGAACCAGAAAGAAGTAAGCTCCCAACGTGAGGGTGGAGTAAGGGGGTCTGCTCCCCAGTCATCACGTAGTAGCCTGAAGAACTAGAGACGTCCACCCATTCAACATGCCATGGCAAATGGTTATTGATTCCTCTCATATGTTATGTCCAATATTAGGCCCTGGGGAGACAACAACAACTGATGAAGATAGGCTCCCTGCTTTCAGAGTGCTTATTTCTTAGTGGGAGAAAAGACACCAATCAAAATAATCACATATCCCTATTCTTACAAATTCTGATAAGCAGTATGAAGAAGGGAAGAGTATTCCAGGAGAGTGGATAGCTCTGAGACTTGATAGAGCATAAAGAAGGAACAGATTTACTGATATCGAGTAAGTATAAAAGATGGACGGTGAGGATGGGAGTTCCGACGGAGAGGATTTCAGACAGAGGGGCCAATGTGTGTGAGGTTCTGGAAGTGTGAGGAAGCCAGGAGTGTCTGAGGACCCACATAGCTAGAGCGTCTGAGTGAAGTCAAGAACCTGCAGTCAGCGTGGCCTGAGGCTTGGGGAGGCAGAGTCCAGGCCGAGCTCTTGATCTCTACCAGGGTGATTTATCTTGAGCCTAGGGGCAGCTGGAAATGTGGGAGATTGTGATCATGTTTGTGCTTTCCAGTTTTTTTTTTTTTTTAAAATACAAACTCACAGTAGCTTAAGAGAAGAGATCAGATTGGGGGGGGCGGTAAGAGTGGCGGCAGATGATTGTTTAGCAGTCTATACCAGCAGTCAAGGGAATGGCAGAGATGGAGAGCAGGGATGGATTTCCCCAGGCATGCATGAAATAAAACTCAACAGGATTTGGTAATGAACTGGATAGGTGTTGGAGGTGAGGGAGGTCTGGGCCCTCAAGGAGGCTGCATGCTTTTCTCTCCTAGGAGATGAGTGCCCAAGTAACTGAAGCCCTCCTCAGAACATGAGAAGCACCTGCAGAGAGAGGGGCAGGCCACTGAATCACAGACTTTCGGGATCCCCCATGGAGGGCTTCAACAACCTGATAAGGGATTGGGTTTTATTTGTTTAAAAATGGAGATAAGACTCCATGGGATAGCCTTGAGGTGATGGGCAAGGAGTGATGTGAATATGGATGAACTTCAAGATTTCCCTTCCCTGGTCTGCACCCACCAAGCCCCAGGAGGTGAGATAAGCGTATGTAGATGTATATACACACTTGTTTCATAGCCCTGGCTCCCTCTCAGACTCCCAGATACCTCCCAAAGGATCCGGTGCTTGTGTCCTCATCTTCATAAATAGTAACTACTCTCTAATTATCCCATCTGTGTTTTACAATAGCTAATTAGAAAGTGTCAGATAGCCTGGGAATTTTCTGACATAGGCAGTGCACGAATCTAGTCTAGGTGTCTGGGGATGATGTTTCTAGCTACGTTGTAGCCCCGAGATACAGCTTGAAAACAGACCTGCAGCCTCGCCCCCACCCCAGCCCCTGTCAGCAATATCAGGAATCCTCATGCCTCTTCGCCAGGACCCCTGTGCGCCTTGTCTCCTAGACGGCCACCGCCACCTGCCTCCCAGTGCCACTCAAAATCTCCGAGTAAATTTCATTGCCTAAATGCAAATACTTCTGGGAGAAACCGTGTGATTTTATCTAATTCTGAATCATAATAATAGCCATTAACCCTTGCACACCCCATTCCACTTTCAAATTGTGTTTCTCTATGTGTTTCATTTAATGCTCACACAACCTCACGGGGCAGGGATCATTAGAATCCTCCCCAGCAAGGCTGAAGTATTCATGCCAAGTCAGGTAGCTAGGCAGAGGCCAAACTGGGACTGTGAATTTTGTTTTCTTCCTATTCTACTGGTCATCTTCTGGAGAAAGCCAATAGATATGTGTTGGGAGGGGGAGCTTGACAATGTTGTGAGCAGAGAGAATTTTCCTATTTTCCCATGAAGTCACACAATATAAGCAGCTGTCTATTTCTCCCCACTTAATGTTAGTTCAGCTGCCAGTTTAGGGGTTGAGAGTACAAAATAGAGGGAAATTGAATACTGATCTTCAACATAGTTGTATCTGATTTTGAGCAGGTTATTAATCATTGAGACTTAATGTAGGTGCTACTCCTACATCATAGGGTTATTATGAAGAATAAATGGGTTAATATATATAAGCCATAGTTTCTGAAAGAGAGCAAATAATCTTAAGTTATTATTTTTGGTGGCAGTGTTGTGGTACAGTTATGCCAGGGTCCAACTTTCTTGTTGACCTCAATCTGAACAGAGAAGACAACTTTGAAGTTCATGCCTGCTCAGGTTGAATGGAAATGGCTGACTAGAATGTTGTGTTAGGTTAGGATTCTGAGGTTTTCTCTGGGCTCAGCAGAAATCAGTTTTCTGATTTCATAGCCCTACATGTGTGCTGTGAAAATGCCACTCTTTCCTCAACGGCCATTTGCAACGCCCATCCATGCTTTTTCCTCTCAACCTCATTGTCTGCCTTAGGCGTTTGCTCAGAGTCTTTTGTCAGGACCAGTCCAGTTATGTTCAGACTAAGTGCAACTCACAGGGGCACTGCCTGCTTCATGGAAGCAAAGAATTTAATGAATAGAAGCTATGTACAGATGCCTTTGAATGGGGTTAGCAGGCCAGGGATTCAAAAATAACTCCACTGCAGCAACCCTGGGTGAGCCAACACATGCGAGATGTTTCCATCAAAATAGAAGACATTCATTTTGAAGACGCCAGAACAACTGTAACTTGGGATTCCTTCAAATGCCTGGAAAAACTGTCAGTGCATTCTGAGCGACAATAAATGTAGAAGTGAAAATGCCGGTAAGAATGAGAGACTGATTCTGAGAAACAGGACCCAGGTTAGACTTCCAAGAAGCTAGCGTTCTTTAGTGCTGATCTAGCCTTGAAGGGTTTTGAGGACAATATTTTTTATGAGCTTTCTGGTTAAACATGTGCTGATATCTCTCATGGAAGAAGTGCAGAGATAAAATAATTGTCATGAATGGCCTCTTAGAGCTGCGTTTATCAAAGATTCCATTCTGCATGTGCAGAGAATTCTTAACAGTGTGCTGTATTTTTCTTTTGCTTCTAACAAAATTTATCAATGTCTTAGGTCATTATTTGCCTGATCACAACAGCATGCATTCATGAATATGTATCAGCTAAAATCCTGCAATTTTATGTGTTAATTTGTTCATGTCTTTAGGTGTTTATAGCAATTAAATAAGACCTTGATAAATTTAGAGGAAATAAAAACAGCTTTGATATTATGAGAGCTTATGTGGTTGAACTGCAGTCTCCGAGATAAGTTACGTTTTGTGTAATTAATTCTTTTTTTTGTTTATTACCTAGTCTCCCATTTGCTTACATTTCTTCTAGGAAATAAGTGGTCTCTTCTTGACTGCCTTGTTTGGCCTCATTCTGAAGTTCATTTCAGCTTGTGAAGGCAATGAATCCTTATCATGGCCAATATAGACATGTGTGTGCTGTCCTGCTGAAGGTTTATCAGGGATGCCTGGGAATTTGTTTGTAGTTCGTCAAGGCAGTCACAGGGAGGACCAGTACCTGTCACAGTCCCTCCAGGTAGGGGGGGCTCCAGTGGAGGTCACTAGATGGGACTGTGACCCAGGGCCCTGACTGCTGGGGAAAGAAAAGCTGCAGAGCCTTGCAGAGCCCACTGGGAGTGATTCTAATGGCTGGTATTCAGAGATGAGGCGTAGGAGGCCAGGAATTTCCAGGGGATCCAGAGAAGACACCTACCCCTGGGGACTGGGACCTGCCAGGGTGGAAAGGACTCTGAGTCCCTGAGGGGCAGCAACTTGGCCATGAGCTTCCAGGAAGGTATGGGGCAGGGCTGCCAGAATTAACTGCACATAAAAATACAGGATGTCCAGTTACATTTGAATTTCAGATAAATAATGGATAAGTTTTAGTTTAAGTATGTTGCAATATTTGGGGGTACATCTCCTAAGAAATTATTTTTTGTTAATATGAAATTCAAATGTTAGTAGATATTCTTTTTTTTTTTTTTGTCTGGCAACTCTAGGTGTGTGTCAGGGGGTGCTGGACAGCACTTGTGTGCTTGAGGAAGCCTTACCTATTTGAGAAAGATGGAGGGGACAGACCATAGGGGACAGGGGAAGTAGAGGAGGATGAAGCAGAGCTAACGTATTATGTGAGTGTGTGTATGTGTGTGTGTGTGAGAGAGAGAGAGACAGAGAAAGAGAGACAGAGAGAGACAGAGACACACACAAAGACACTAAATCTGAGTAATTTTATATTAGCTTTAAGACTCACTTATTTTCATAATTTATCAATACTTTATTTTGTCTGCTTGTTTGCAAGAACCAGTTGCTAGGCCTGTGTCATGGATGGGTGATTTGTGTGCTGTGGAGTGCAGAACTACAAAAGCTGTGTGTGCCCAAAGCACCACCACTCCAGTGACAATGGAAATTCCAAACACTGGACACCTGGATACTTGGAAACTCCTGGGTGATTGGTGTCCTCTAGATAAAAAGCCACATGGCTGATTGACATTTTCACTTTGTATGCTGCTATTTTGGAATAGTGTAGACAGCCAAAGAGGCTCATCTTCACTAGAGAATACATAGTCATCTTGAGTAGGAGATTTTTAAACTATTTCTTGATTTTTTTTCCATCTGTTTGATTTGTTTTCTCTCCTTCAAATCATTTTATTTATCTTTGATTCCCAGCCTACCCCTTGTCTATTGCCTAGCATAGTTTGTGGCACATGGTAGATGTTGAGTAAACACTTTTCAAATGAATAGATGGGTGAACAAATGGATTATACTTCAATAATTTAATCTTCAGCATAATGATACTACTAGAGAAGGGATGAATTATTTACAAGGAAAGAGAAGAAGAGAACAAGCATTCATTGGGTGTACGCTATGTTTCGGGTAGTTGTAAGGAGTTATTAGCAGCCCCACTATTGTATGCATTTGAGTAAAGTCAAAGAGGTGAAGCAAATTCTGAAGATCCTCAACTACTAAGAAACTGAGTGGGGATTTGAACCCTGATCTCTCTGAGCTGTTATGACGTCTCTGCTTGTTCCTTGAATCTTCCCAGACTGATCCTCAATAATTGTTAATGTTTTAGGGGCTTTCAGATCACTTTGAGAATTTGATGAAAGCCAGGTTACTTTCTCAGAGACCAAAGAGATTCCTGAATGTGTGAGTCAGAGTTCTTCAGAGAAACAGAACTACCAGGCTATAAAAATAAATAATTTACTAGAAAGATTTACTATATATAAATATCTATATTTATAGGTAAATATTTATATTATGTGGCTTTATTATAATGTATTGGCTCCCATGCCATGAGGACTGGCAAGTCCAAATTCTCCAGGGCAAACAGTAAAGGCGATTCTGAAGTTGAGCCTGAATTCTTTCAGGGAAGCTGGCTGCAGCTGAGGCAGAAATTCTTTCTTGCAACAACAAAAAGACACACAACCCAATTTAAAAATGGGCAAAAGACTTGAAGAGACATTTCTCCAGAAAAGATATACAAATGGCCAATGAACACATGAAAAGATGTGCATCACTAGCCATTATCGAAATGCAAACTAAAACCACAGTGAGATATCACTTCGTACCTGCATGATGGCTATTATTTTAAAAAATGAACAATAACAAGTGTTTGGAGAGGGCAAGGAACAAATGGAACTCTAGTGCATGGTTGGTGAGTATGTAAAGTGATGCAGCCACTGCGGAAAGCAGAAATTCTTCTTTCTGATCTCTAAAGTCCTCAGTCTGACTTTTAAGACCTCCAATTGATGGATGAGACCACTTCCTACATTGCTAAGGGCAATCTCCTTTGTTGATGTAGATTGCAATTAGTTATAGATGCAGCCCCATTTTCAAAACCTCTTCACAGTACTCAACAGGCCAGTGCTTGTGTGACACCATAACCTAGCCAAGTTGACACATGAAATTAGCCATGACAGTCCATCCCTTTTGAATTTGGCATCCATATACAGCGACTTAAATCATACTCAATCTCCAAATAAAGACAATAATTCAGTGCAGAGGACAAATACAGCCATAGCACAGAAGTTTAAATTTCAGGTGTGTCAGTTGTGCAGTCCCTTCCTAGACCATGGGGCAGGACTTCAAAGTGGTTCAAATGTTTGTAGCGTTTTTTGTAAAATTTGCAAAGTAAGATCAGTTTGCTTTATAAAGTTTTTCCTTAAAGAACTTCCCTCTTTCCCCTTTACAGACACCTCAGGTACCACAAAACCTGTATCTGCCCCGTCACAACCCTCATGAAGCTTACGTTAATGCGGAAAGGTTTGTGTTGAATAAATAACCACAGAAGTGATGGATATTAAGGAAGAAAGGCAGTGCATGCATTGTTATGGTAATGGGATTTAGTATTTTGGGGGGAATTTTCTGAAGACTTCAGCACGGAATTAATATTTAAGCTGAAGTCTGAAGGATGAGTAGGTTTTTTTGGCAAGGGAGGAGCTGCCTTCCACGTGGAGATGACTGTGTGGGAAAAGGTTGGAGAGGGCAGGGCTGCTTTAGAGACCTGAGCAGGGTGCTGCTGCACCACGGGAGTACTGCTGTGAGGCCTGGGGGCAGGGGGTGATGGTGGGGAAGGAGGCTGAAGATGTGAGCAAGTAAAGGTCCCTTGGAACCTTGCAGGGGTTTTAAGCATTTTGAACTTTATTCTAAGGACAATGAGAAACTGCTGAAAGTATGCAACGAGATCAGATTTGCATTTTAAAATAATTACTTTAGCTCTGGGGAGGAGAATGGATTTTTTTTTTTCTCTTTTACCTCTAGAAACACCACCTGGAATACAGCTGTGAGTTGATAAACAAGTGAATTTTTCTTTGGCGTGATGAGTGGAAAATAACTCTCCTCAAAGGCCAAGCACCCTGGTATGTGAGAGGACAGTGGAGCCAATCCAGCCAACACCAGACACGCTGAATTAGAAGTGCAGGTGAAATGAGGGCAACCGCTTAATGAGCTGGGCTGTTGTGTGTGTGTGCGTCTGTGTGTGTGTGTGTGTGTGTGCATGGGAGCATGTGCGCTCTGTTGGCACTCTTCATTCCTTTTCCATCACAGTTGACATCAGGTTGGAAGCAGAAAGGATAGAGGGAGACTGCTAGAGGACCCAACAGTGAGAATCCACAATCTGCAATGAGGACAAAGAAGGTGTCAACCTCAATGTCAACAATCACAGGGGCACCCTAAGAACCCCCTAAAGCAAAAGTTATTGTGCACATGGCACAGCCAATACAAGTAGGTTGATCCAAGAGAGCGCAAGTATGCAGAGGCACAGATCTTCAGACTTTGCCAGGCAGTTTGCGTTACCCTCACGTCCTCCCAAGAGCTTCTTCCATTCCTTGTCTGGCTTCTTCCCTCTCTTTCAGATCTTTACCGACCATTTGTCTCTCTGACTCTGCTTCTTTGGTCTGTTTTGCTCTAGACCTTGCTGTGCTATTGTTTCCCTAGAATGGTTCATAGTTTCTTAAAACTCTGACACTGACACAGTGATTCCATCAGTTTTATCGCTCAGGGTGTGGCAGTCTGATGCCTCGGGGGCTAGGCCACCCCAGGGGCCTGTGGCTGTTTGGTATGGGGCCCTGCAAACCAGCCCCCCTCAATTATACCACAGTGGGTCAGCACCCTGCAATCACTGGGTCACCATAATGACCCTGGTCACCGACAAGAGTTGTAATAATTCTTAAAAGGGTGTGTTAATTAAGTGAAGGAAACAGAATACATTTTAGATGAAAGAGAAGTTATGCTTAAAGGGTAAAGGCCCATTATCTGTAAAAAGTAACTGATGAGTAACATTTTATTTTTGATGATAATACATAAAGAAAGAGTTAAGAAAATTTCAGAATTACAGTCGTATTTCTTATGCTTACATTAAATCAAACTCAAGAAACTAAAGCAGACGCTATCTGACTAGAGTCTAATACAAAAACTGCCTCTAGGGATAAATCTAGGGAAACCAGGAATAAGGCTTCGGATGTTCCCACTGCCTATCAACCTGGAAAGTTTTCTTGGTTTTTCTATTTTGGGAGGCATTTCAGATTTGTGTTCCCGTCAACTCGAGAGAGGGATGGAGGAAGTCAGACTCAGGAAGGAAGAGGAGTTGACGCTCACGGTCAGAAGGGAAACAGGAAAGGCAGAGGAGCGCGGGGTGGACGGGGTGTGGGGAAGTGACACTGGCCAGCTGCAGCTGTCAACTCTAACCTGTTTCCTTGAGCCCTGAGAGTTGTCCCTGCTCTCAGCGACACTGTCCCTACCTTGGGGACCCTGGTAGTCAAGGCCACTGAATGATACCTGTCCCTGCCCTTAGCTTAAATGTCAGCAGCACAGGAGATGTTTCCACTCTTCTGGACTACACACACTCTACTTGTGGGTAAGTGGACACTTGGTTTCATTTTCACAGCTTCCAAAAATTGGTCACGGATGGGTCACAATTTTGTCAACTTCTCTGGTATGAGAAGTCATAGATGAAGGTATATAGAAATCATTTCGTTTAATGTGGTGTCCTTTCTATGTGGCAGTAAACCAATTTTCTTGCCATCAGGAGAATCACGCGCTCTGAATTATTTTTACAGCCAAACACGTAGAACCGTAAAAGGTATCTATACCAGAGAGCTGCTTCTTTCGTTGATTTTATTCAGAATCATATCCATTTGTCAAAACATTGGGGAAAGGGGAAAGGAAGAGCAGGAGAACAAATATATCTTGCATATCTGTCACCGCTTTACACAATAAGTTGGTGTAAACTGTAATTCATAAACTCCAGTGCACAAGCAAGATAACCAGCCATACATTCTAGAACGACCGGATTTCTAGTTGAGCCCCTTTCTGATGCCTAGAACTTATTCTCAGTTAACTCATGGCTTCTCTGACTCCATTTTCCCTGGAATGACATCTGAATTTTGGGAGGATGACACTGATGCATGGCCAAGCTGTTGGAGTAGGTGGAGTGGGGTGGAGGGAGGGGTCGGGGATCCGATCGTTGGAACTGCTTCTGTGCTACCAGAACTTAAAAGCACATCATGAATGCAGTTGATTCACCTGCCTGACTAGTTGCTGAGTTGTTCTTTATTCCCTTATGCAAGGTCTCTTCTTGTTATTCTTAGTAATTTGGTCCTCCTGAGGCACTCTGGGATACGGGAACCGCTTTGAGGCTAATTGAGCCCATGGCCTGGGTTCTCTGCCTGTTGAGACCATCTGCTTTCCCTGACCACTCTTGGTGGGGGGACACAAGGGATGTCTTCACCATTCCTGGGCTACTCTCAGGTCACACATAATTTTCTGCATTTACAAAGAAGGAAAAATGGGATATAGGGAAGCTAAGAACTTGCCCCAGAACACATAACTAATGAGTGGTGGAGCCCGATACGCTTTCCAAACCCACGAGGCTCCCTTTGTCCTAGTGACAACCTGTCTACCTGTAACACTCGCACTTGTAGGAAAGTTCTTCTGATCCCTCAAGAATAATGTCTACCTCCCTAGAGTTTCCCTGAACCTTAATGTCTAAACCTTCACCCATCCACACTGCTTTCTTTGCTGGTTGCCTGTGCACATATCTAGTTTAGCCCTGATTAGATCATGGTTTCTAGAGAAGACCACCCCTATGTTTCTTTCCAACCCAACCCCTAGCACAATACTCTGTACATGGGAAATGCTCTATATATCCTTGCTTGTAATGAAAAGCAATGTGTTAATAAATTAGCAGTTGGATGAAGGTTTACCCCCTGTTTGTTTGTTCCACTGTGTGGTTAAACTGTGATCATAGCCTAGTCAATAACATATAGCCTAGATATCTGCCCTTCTCCTGGCTTTTTAACTCCACTATCCTTAATCCACACTGTGACTTGGGGAGCACGTAAATTAGCCATGAAGTACAATTTTACCTGAGGCCTATCCTCCTGCTCCTGCTTGCAAAATCTGCTGGCTCCTCCTTTCAACTTTTGTTTTCCTTTGTTTTTCCTTTCAACTCTTTGATTTCCCAATGTCCTGGCTCCATGCTCAGGCTCTGTATATAGCCTCTGCCTGTTGCGTTTAGACAAGTCATTTGGATCTTTACTTAACTCATTGACTTTGGAAGCTTTCACTGTCCTGTCCCAAGGTTGACTCTCAACTCTGCAAGCTCTCTTGATTGTCATGGCACCAGAGACTCTGGGAAGGAGCAGTGCCTGTGCCCACATCAGCCCAGAGGTACTTTACTGGACTGGAAGAGTTCTCAGCATTTCACCTTTGCCCTCATCTTCTCTCCGGAACAGGATTACACTGTGGGCATTTAGAGCGTCCCCAGGATGCCACTGAAAAAATATCCCAAAAACTAGTCCACAGGTACAAGCACAGAAAACCTAATTTAATTTTTAAAAAATAGTTTAGAATAATATCTATAGCGAAAAGGTAGAAAATGCTGTGCTTTCTTGTATATTCTTATGGCAAAGATTTTCTACTATACTTTAGCCAGGAGTAATCTCCACAAAAGTTTGGATCTATGGGTTGTAAGGGATAGAATCCCAATTAAAATCACTTTAAGTAAAAAAAAAGCTTTAATTGTCTTATGCAACTGAAAAGTCCAGGACTTCAGGCACTGCAGAATTTAGGTGAAATCTGTCTCTATCTTCTTCTATTGACCCTGTTTTCCTTTGTTCTGACCCCCAGTAGGAGGCCTTCCAGCCTGTAGTCACAGATGCATAGAGATCCTGTGTCTTTCAGCATCTGCTTTGTTCCTGAACAAGCACCCTGACTGGCCCTATTGGGCCATGTGTTGACTATTAGACCAAGCATCATCTCCAGCGTGAAGGGATACTCTGGTCAGCATGGTTTTCCTATGTCTTCCTTTGCGGTTGTTGATGCAGGATCCCATAATTGTGACCCCCTTTAAAATTACAAGAAATGAGGGAAAACAGGCTATAAAATAAAACAACATAATGAAGGCCAGAAGAAAACTAATGCCTACTGTGACTGGCAAGTAGATTTTATGCACCAGGTCCTCCGTTATGCTATCTGGCACTGGTGAAGGGAATCCAAGCCCTAAGCAGGGCTAAAGGGAACTTATATCTGTTGATCTCCTATCAAGTTCAGCCACTGTGCTGGGTCCATTAAATGTCTCATATCTTTTAACTCTCACAATTGTCCACTCCACTTCAGCCCCTTGAAGAGTCTGGCATCCGCCCCACAAGGTGAGCTAGGTCTCATGTGAAGGAAGATTCCTTCAGACCCTCAGCACTCATAGTCTCTGATTCATTCCCATTTCATTGATTGGTCCTTAGCAATTTCTTTGATCTGCTTCTTGAGACCTGCCACCAGTCTCTATTCCATCACTGGTCAGCCAAAATAGTTTGGATGCACCAATTGACTATCTCCCCAGAGCCTCTGACTTGCTCCCTTTTCTACCTGACATCTCCAAACACAGAACCTCCTGCTGACTTTCTTTGTGGGCTATTCACATTGAGCACTCAAAAGTGGTCCTACTTGGTATATTTTTCAACACCACATAACCAACAGCCTCTGAGGTGGACAGTTACCCTAGATTCTCACCTGTAGATACAAAGGTTGTAAGAGGTAAAGGAACTTCTCAAAAGACATAAATCCAATAATTAACAGAATGTGGAGTTAAATCAAAGCCTGACTATACACTTACGAGGCACTAACCATGTTAGAATAATATACGTGGATGTGGGCAAGCCCTTATGTATTGCCAAGTGAAGACAGAAATTTTTGGTCAATGAAGATATTTCAGTTTAGTGATATTCCCAGATGATGCTCTTGATTGGATTTTGAGTTAATTATGCAAGAGTTAAGAATTCAAGGAAACAGACTCATATAAATGGTTGTGCTGTTTTTGAGAATGGTGCCTCCCAGAAATTTGCAGTAGACAACTGGAACAATCTTTCACAGGAACACTGCAAGGAAAATAATGTTGACAGTTTTTTTTTTAATCACTATTTAAATCATATGATTTGTTTGAAAAATTAAATTTAAAGCTGTGTAGTATGTGTATGCCTGTGAATTGAAATTCAAAGTAACAGCAATAGATCTGTGACTTACTTGAACCCTGAAATTTCTCAATTTTTACTTATATATGATGCATATGCCTAATGAGTATCAGATTGTGAATTTTCTGTAAAATTACAGCTTTCTGTTTCTAAAGATAAAAATTATATATGCGTAATCCAAAATCTTCTTTTATTTCGTACAGCTTTTAACATGTTGACAAATTAAGCGAAAGTGAATCAGAAATGTACAGATTAAATTTCCCTTGGAATACAAATGGTTTTCAATTGAAGGATGAATAAGTGGTTGGCCAGATACATCCCTGTTTTGCTGAGTCAAGGACTTTCAAAAAATAGCCTAGTGTTTGAAGAATCTAAATACTCCTTAATAAAACCACACGTGAATTCTTCCATATTTTAGTTGTCTGCTTCCATTTCAGAGTCAAAATGGTTTAATAGACCTGTTCAAGAAGAAATTCTCTCTTCCCCTAATTAATGGCTGTTCTCATCCAGCATTTTATATAGTTGTATTTGAATTTCTCCACTTCCTCATTTGTAGTTAAATAAAAACATAAGCTAGAAAAGTCTGATTAATACCGTGATGGTGCTGTGTGAGTTCCATGGTTTCCCTGAGGAAGAAGTTCCTTGCTTGTTGCATCTATTACATAACAGGAACACTTATTATTTGGGTCACTGAGAGAAAACCATCAACAAGAAACACCTCCAAAGGGTGAGAAAAATAAATTGCTGCGTACCAGTTATACATCCCAGATTCCTTAATAACATGATCTGACTTGGGCTGGATGTATTGAGAAAGCAATTAAAAGGATGAAAGAATAAAATAAGTAATCTTACATAAAGAAAGTTACCTGCCTAAGCAAAAGAAAGTAACCCTTTCAAAGACAATGAGTGCCCAATCCCAGAAGCAGAAACCATTGGGTGTTTATTGCTTCCTCTCACTGCGTGAAAAGGGCTGATGTTTTTCTTTCCAGACCTGGAGCTGAGCAGAACTAAAGCTGGCATGTGGTCAAAGGCAGAGGCTCTGAGACTCCAAGAAACAAATTGAGGAGGGTTTGGGGCAGTCACATAATCAGATGCTGAGCTCAGGAAGAGGCAGCCAAGGAGATGAACCCACCAGAGAGGGGAGCTGTCAATGAATAAACAGGTAATGAAGTGAGAGGCCCTTTCCTTGGTTGTTACAGTCATTTTCATTGATGTTGATATTTTGCATTGATATGTAATTGACATTGCATAATGATTTGTGGGTATTGGAGAGCCTTGGCAGTGTCTTTTTAACCATGCTCGTAAGAACCCTGCTTTAGAAGGGCAAAAAATCTTAAAGAAATATTGAGACTGAGTGAATGTCGGGTCAGAATTCATACTCAATGACCTCAACCTTACTACCAATTTCTGATGTTTTGTATCACTTGGAGCTGTATATTTTCAGCATCTAGGTTAACTTCCCTTTCTACTTCCTAAGCAGTCTTCTCACTGAACACTGTGGTCTTGTTTGTGCCAAGTTTGAGGCATAAGTGGATCAAAACTAAATGAGGTAGAATCCAGCCCAAATTAAATTGCAAATAATCATCTGTTTTTAGAGAATTATAGGAAAGTGCAATGATATGTGTTATTTGTTTCTAGGTCTGGCTCTGTTATGGAAGATACCATTAACTTTGCCATTTTTTTCTTCTTTAGGAGGGTATGATATCACTCCTTTTTTTTTTTTTTCTGTCCTTGGTGGAAATTAGAGCTGAGGATTGGCCAGACTGTACTGATCGTGCTGACTTCAGAGTCATCTTGAATCTCAAGGAAAAGCTAGTTCCTGTGTTACGGGTTGCGTGACAAGACCTACCTGAAACAAGGCCTGTTATCAGAAATCTCTGTGTAAACTTAGCATCTATGCCCAGTCTACCTCAATCTTTGTACTCCTAGAATTTGCAGGTAACATCTTGCACAGCATCATTAGACAGCTTCTAAAGGGGTAAACATCATGATCCGATAAGGAGGAACCATTGTACAAAGTAAATTATAGCTATCAAACAGCCAAACAAAAAAAAATATGAGCCCCTTTCCTTTAGATTTTTGAATAAATTGTCTTGAAGACTCACTTAATGGAAAGTGCCCACCGTGCTCATATTGCCACGTGAAGGCTCACAAAGTGTTTTTCTGTTTAGATATTTGAATAAACTCACAGAAAAGATTTTGGTATAATATGTAGACTGGCCATAATATGGAACCTGATAGATCTGGGTTGAAATCTTGGCTTTGTCACTTAGTAACTGAGATGTTGAGAAAGTCACTTTTAAAGTCTATGGAACTCAGTTTCTTCATCTATTTAATGGAAACAATAATAGCTATCTTGGAAGGCAAGTATCAAAAGAGAGGATATAAATAAGTTGCCTGGGACTGATTAGGCATGCAACAAATGTTGGTTTCTTTCCCTTCTTCTGCTTCTCCAAGTTCCCTCACTTTCAGTAAACAATTTTTTTGACCGATGTTTGTCAAAAGCTCAAAAATTCACCCAACTTTTTGAGCATAAAAGGACTTCACCAAACAACCCTTTAACAAGCTTGCCCATAAAAGCATCTAGAGCAGATGTTTCATTTCTTTTAAAGAACATAAAGGGTTAGCAACAGGAAAGTAACAGAGCACAGTATTTTTCGAGCAATGGTTTTAAAGTGGCTAGGAGGTCAAGTCACAAATAATCTAAGGTCTCTTCCAGCTCTAAAATTCTATGGTTTTATGAAATTGCTGCAGTAGCTGCAAACCAAGGCTGGCTTTCATAACTCAGAAGATATCACATGCATGGGCTGGCTACTCAGCATGTTGCCGATTTTATGAAAAATCCACTACACTCAAACGTTACCTTTGGGATTAACAGGTCAGATAAATGCATATTGGTAAAATTTACCAACAGATAGAGCAAAGTCATTTTTATTTGTTGGTAAATTTTACTGGAGAGTACCTGGTAGCTAAACTAGCAAACAGAGTCCATGAGGATGAGAACAGGAGAGCTATGACCAAACAGGTCTGCTGATCTCTTGATTACTGATGGCCATTGTCTATGTGAGGGGATTTAGACCTATATAAATTTTGGTTAATTTTGAAATTAATAATTTTTAAGGGAAACCAAACAAAGTAAAATAATTCTATTTCTCCTTAAAGTCTCATTAATTTCCATTTAGATACATTTTATAAATTGAGTTTGAAAAAACTTGGTTTTGTAAGTCTAAGCATTGTTGGAAACAACTGATTTTCAGTGATCATTTTAACATGAGGAATGAAATGTAAACACCCACATCAGGCAATTCCTCTTATAAGGCACATACATGTGCGAGTGTGTATGTGAGTGTGTGTGTGAGTGTATGTGTGTGTTTTGGAGTGGAGGTGTTTTTTCTTTGAGAAGACAAAATTTCTTACTTCTGCCTAGAGAATTCATTCTATTGAAGGGAAATAATGGTTTAAATATCTTTGCATTCAGTAGACTTTCCTGCCTGAGGGAGTAACAGTCTGTAACCACAGAGAGCTGCAAAAACAAGCTTTGAGTACCTACTGTGCGCCAGATCTTGGCTTTGACATGTGGGAAAGAGCTGGAATCCTGGACTATTTAAGTGCCCCCAGATGGTATTCTAATTTTTATAAGAAAGAAAAAAGATTTAGGATGAAATGGTCTCTCTTACTCAATCAGGTTTAAATATAGTGTTCAAATTAGTGAGAAAGGCATTTAATTATATCAGGGTTTTTATATTTTTGAATATTCACTCATTCAATAAATTCTGAGTACCTGATGTATTAAAGGGTATAAAATGACTAAAAATCTTTCTGCTTTTTCTTATAGACTAAAGGGAAGAACATATATTCTTGCTCTAATTGTATGCTATGTATAATTATTAATAGTATAATTTTTTACAGCTAAAACTTCATAGCTGTGATTTTTATGTCAGGAAAAACTACTTGATGATTTCAACCATCTGAAAAAATAAACTCAATAACCAAAACTTGAGTAAATCAATCAAAAAGAAAACTGTTAATAGAGAAAAAAAGGCAAACTGAAGGAACATACCAAAATGTTCACAGCGATATTCTTTTCGGCAATGGAAACATGAGTGATTTTGCTTTTTATCCTTTTACTTTTCTTCCTTTGAATAATTTTTTTTAGAATAGACCAAATTTCTTATACACTTTAAAATATAAAAATTCTTTAGAAAAAAGAGATTGAAGAAGGAAGAAATGGAGCAAGGGAGGAGTGAAAGACGGAAGGAAGGAAGGAAGGAATAAAGGGCTCGTGCTTGAGAAGGGATATTTCTCTTTTTGTAACCCACCCTTATAAGAGCCCTGGATATTTAGGCTATGAACTCATAATTGCTCATTTCACCTTTTGAAATTTGTCAAGTTTGTCCCAGATATGGTAGAGATTATGCAGTCATGGGTGGGTCCAGGACTAAGAGCTGGAGAAATTGGACAGGTGTTTACCCTGAGGTATTACAGGAAGAATTAGAATGATAGAATGGTTAAAGCAAATAGTGAGCAAAGTTTACAATTGTTGGCCTGAATAAATTAGAAGTAATGAAAGTGAAAAGGTATACTTAGTGGGAGGAATACAGAAAAGTATATCTGTTCAATCTTCCCAGAAGCAGAAATAAAAATATTTTTTAAAGCATTAGAAAGCATAGAAAGTCAGTTTAATTGGCAGTGTTTTTCTTCTCAGTGGTTCATAATATAATATAATGATGTGTATTATATTTGATGAAATCAGTAATAAATTCTTTATTGTTTAATTTGGGGTTTTGTGTCTTGCAATCAAACACATTCACAGTGAATATTTTATAGTCAGTAGCTTTCTTTGCAGTTCCCTAAAGGAAAAGGGGTGGAATAGGTTAATACACATGAAGTGTGAGAATCTGTCTCCATCCAGTGACATCATAGGTAGACAATATATACAAGCAGTGACAGAGCTACTTTCTTGTTTCTATAAGAATACAGTGTGTAGGGCAAACATGGGGAGACTTGCCTCTCTCTGAGCTAAGAAGACACATTTAGCATCCTCCTGGCTGGAAAGTCCTACTACCATTCAACAACCATTAGTTATGTTCATGTGTTAATGAGCAGAGTCTTCTGGAAATGAAAATGTGCCGGCGTCATCACTGACAGATTTCCTAATTAACCTGCAAATATTTTAGCAACAGAGTTAGCTGTTGTTTTAGAAATGAGGTTTTCTTGGACTCTTTTCTCCTCTACTTCTCCCTTAATTCTCTCTGACTGTCATAAGATCACAGTTCCCTTTGATTAGCCCATCATAATTTCCCAGAGTAAGCAAGAATTTGAGAAACCGCCCATGGCACATCGCTTCATTGCTTAAACTTGCTGCTGACTCTTTTGTTCTTTGATAACTAAGCCCTTCCTTAACAATGGTATTAATTATACCAGTCTTTTATTCTATAACTATTCCTTTTCCCTAGATATGTTCACAGACAAGATTAGTGGCAATCCTTCAGAGAAGATTCACCGTTGGGCATTCTTGTTGGGAGTAGAAATATTTCCTGCTTTTCAACCTGTGCATGTTCCATTCATTCACGTCTGAGATATATTTGCCACAATGTGGGTTTTTATCCAGGATAAGGAGGGACTTAATTTTTAAAGAGTAACTAAGCCAAGGGACAGGGTGTTCCATCCCTATGATAAAGTGCAGGTTTCCCATTAAATGCAAATTTTTTTCACTTGAAAAGGTTGAATAGAATGTTATTTTAAAAAAGAATTCCAGTTGGTTAAATTTAGTGTCATTAAAATCAATCCAACAATAGTTTCTGATCTGGGTCCCATAGTACTTCTTCTGTTGTGAATCTGGTGTACTTTTATTCACCTTAAGCATTTGTTGCAGTGTTTGGCCTTCTAAGAACACATATTGCTATTGGACTCAGTGGTACTTGTCTTTCCTTCTAAAATGACCTATCTAAATTTCATTGTTGTCAAGTAGGTGGGGCCTTGAGTTTATTTTTAGTTTTTAAGTTTCCCTCGGCTGTTTTGCCTTTTTTGGCATAATTTAAAAAAATTTCAACATTTTTTTATTGCAAAATATTACATGTATACAAAAAAAACAATATATTTCATAAGTACTTTGTAACAAGTAGTTATAGAACAGATTTCTATAACTTGGTATGGGTTACAGTTCTACAATTTTAGGTTTTTCCGTCTAGCTGTTCCAAGACACTGGACATTGAAATAAATATCAATATAAGATTCAGCAGTCATACTCATCAGTTAAGTCCTATTTTCTCTGTTTTAATTCCTCCTTCTCCTTTGATCCTTCTCCCAATCTGGGAGATTTTCCATCTCCAATCCCTAAAGTTAGAGATTTTGGCACTGCTTAAAGTTAGAGTGTCCATTCTAACTTTTTCATATTGGAAGGGGCTGTTTATAACTTGGGATAGGGGATAGAACTCGTTGGTGTTCTGGAGAGGCTGGCCTCTCCGGATTTCAGAACTTACATGTTATAAGAAACCATCTGGAGGCTGTAGTTTCTGGAAAGTAATCTTAGAATGAGAAACTTTTGTAGAATCTCAGCTAAAGCCTTAGGTTTTCTTTAGGATTGACTGGAATGTTTTGATAGGGGTTTGGCAAGCCCTGATAATTAGCAGCATAAAAAGCCTCCAGAATAGCCTCATGACTCTGTTTGAACTCTCTTAGCCACTGATACCTTACTTTTTTTTACATTTCTTTTCTGCTGTTTGGTCTGGAAGGCATTGTCTGTTCCACAGTGTCAGGGCCAAGCTAATTGCTGGAGAGAGGTCCCACTTATCAGGGAAACTTTTACCCCTGGATGTCATGTATCACATAGGGGAGAGGGTAATGATTTTACTTACAGCATTGGGCTTAGAGAGAGCGAGTCTGCCATAAATTTTGACTACCATAGTCCCTGCCACCACCCTCTTCTCTTGGATTCTTCACTTGCCCTTCCCCCCAGCTCCTCAAAAAGAGACAGTCTTGAGAGACAAAAATATCTGTTTTTGCTAAAGTCGGTTTGGTTTTGAAGATTGGGCAGTCCACTAGTATCCTGCCAGTTGCCCCTACCAACCTGTGATCTCCTTTGCTTCTGTCCTTCAGTTTAAGCTTTGCCTCTTTGGTGGTTGTGAGAAGTCAACTTCTGTAACTGCATACTTTGTGCTCTTGGGGCCAACCCTCAGTGTTTTAGAGATGTCAGTCTGCCAATGTTTCCAGCTGCCTCAAAGATAACTGTTAGCAACCTTGTCTTGCAGATGAGGAAACCAAGACCAGAGTAATTAAGTAACTTGGCTAAGGTTACCCAGCTATTCGGTAGAAAGCTAACATTTGAAAAGCATTTGCCTGAATACAAAAAATTCCGCTTGTTATGAAAGTAACATTCAAAGCCTCCGGATGGATGTGCTAATTTTATAAATTACATTTTCTCCTAAATTTTGGGTCAGCATATTGCTCATCAGAATTCTGCCAGTGTCAGGATTTCATGACAGACTGTTTTGTAATCCTGAACGAAAATGTTGGCTCTCTATCAGATTTTCTTGGTATAAGATGAAGCATAACTATAATCACCTCAGAGTGCTGTGAGGGGTAATTTGCAGTCTTCAGAGGACTAAAAACAATATACCAAAAATAAACCTAACTTATCCAGGATGTATTAAAGACATGTTGACATCAATGTTTGCACATGAATCAGCAGATCTGATTAATTGATGCATTTGCTCAGAAATGCCTTGAAAATAGTAAGACCAATCTAACCTAAATTTGTCAAATGCAGCAGGAATATCTTCATCTCACATCAAAGGGATTTGTGATTTCTCCTGTGGTTCTTTAGATTCAGCTGCACATTCATGGGTTTTTGGAATTCATGTGAAGAACTGTTCCAAATTAGCAAAATTCTGGGACAACTTAAACTATAGGATCAGTCTGCTTCAGGATAGGAAGATCTGTTCCAGAGTATTCTGAATTCCCTACATAAGGAAAAAGCTACACCAAAGAACTCCTTAACTTTATCACCCTAGGGAACAAAACAACTAATGAATTTGGAAGAAAAGAGCAATTTTATGTGGTTTTAACAAATTTGCCCATTATCTCTTTAATATTTTCTGGTCTGTGAACAGTGATTAGCACATCAAATTAATTATTGGATGGTCTACTTGATTGACTGAGCATACTTCTAGGAACAGTAAGCAAAGGCTATCAAATTGGATCAACCTCCACACACTTCCCCACCCCTACCTCAATTCTAGCAATTACGCAATCTGGTTTCTTGGCACTGTGTGGACTAGAAGATGTCTTATTCTGAGGTCTGCCCAAGGGTTTTGAGGGAAGTCTGAAATTGCATGAAAAATTTAATGTGCATGAATTGCCAAGCATTTTGGGGGTAGAAAGAGATTATAGGATTCTTCAAATTCTCAAAGGTCCCATACCCCAATGGTTACAGAAATGGGCTTAAAAAGTAATGATTTAATGAGATTTTTTTCTCAGTATTGTGTGCAAGGCCATCCATAGATAATATTTATTGAACTCAGACAGTATTCTAGATGCTTAAGCCGTATCACTGAGCAAAATAGATAGGAGGGGGTGCAAGGGTAGCTCAGTGGTAGAATTCTCACCTGCCATGTGGGAGACTGGTTTCAATTCCCAACCCATGCACTTCTCAAACAAACAAATAAGCAAACTCAAGCAAGCAAAGCAGCAAAAAACTAACCAAATAAACAAAAAATTCAACAAATGGTGCTACAACAAGGAAATACTCACGTGGAAAAAGAATGAAATGAGATTCCTGCCATACAGCATACAAAAAAAAAAATAGATGGGGCTGTCACAGAGGCTCATACTCAAATAAAGATGAAAGATAATTAGAAACGCTCAAAGGAGTGGGTCAAAAACTAGCTGATCATGGTGGAGAGAGAGCCTTGCCACTCTAGATCATTGCTTATTGTCAGTGGGATTTTAAGTTTTCTTATTTTGAAATTTGTGTTTATTTATTTGTAGAGGCATTCCACTCTTCCCCCCTCCCCACCCCTCGCACCACTAAATCTCGCCCCCACCTCACACCAGTTCTGGAATCCCATGGCATATCTTTGCCACTCCACTCACTGAGTTTGTGCAAATGTCCAAGAAGTCTCCAGCTTACATGCTTATCTGTCAAAGGCCCTGCCTGCTGTGGACAATACAAGGGCTCACACTATCCATTCACATTGACAGAAGAGGAAATGAGAGACATGGACCTTGACAAGTTCTGCTGCATCCAGAAATGAAATTGATTTAGGCCACTAAAATACTCCAAGCTCTTTCAATAATAAGCCTTAAGAAACCACAATAAATCAGCCTATTAGGGTGCAACAGGGGTGCAAATTGGTGTCTCAGTTAATGTAGATAAAGATTTCAGTGTACACTGCATACATCAAAAATTTAACACATGTTGCTTGCAGAGTTTTAATGAATACAAAAAGCTCAATTGCCGAAAACCAACACTACCCAGCATTACTTCGTCTGGCTGTCAATAAAATTGTCTCTTATTTTATTTTCTAATGGTTTATCAATACTGGTAATTTGCTGCTGGTTATAAAAAGGGGGATAGGGAAGGGTAAAGAATTTAAATGAGCTCTGCTAACTGGAAAAGAGTTAAAAGGTGGGTTATTTTTATTCTACTACATAAGTTAAGGATCAGATGATGTGAGAGTGTGAAATCTTCATTGCTTCCTCAAACTGCAAACATCAGCCCTGCTCAAAGTATGCATTAGATCAGGGCTGCACTTTGCTCTGGAAATCTGTTATTGTCCTCGATCAGGGACGTTATGGCATTGTAATCCAGACTCGCTCAAAGAAGTTCTGATTAAGGAAATAATGGTTTTCCTTTATTTGGTTTTTCCTCATGTAATATAACTGCAGTTTGCAGTTAGCCAGTAGGAGTCAGGTACAAGCCTGCATCACTTTGTATAAAATACAGAGGAAACATAAAGCCCTTTACTGAAGCAAGGTAAGAAATGGCATCATAATAGCAGAAGTAAACAAGTCTTGTCTCTTTTCCCAGCGCAGCAAGGGAATGGCTGGTGGTCACTGATCTTACCTACACAATGGCATAGGTGGGAGGTCAGGGATACTATTTCCTGTTCCCTGATTGATGTTTATGTAGTTTTTCAAGAAAACAAACAGATTCATGATCATGGCTAAACATGAGCACTCATTCATTGATTGATCCATTCAGTAAACAGTTGTGGCAGGCTAATGTGTTAATACTATAATGTAGAAATTAACCTGCATGTTATTTTATTACTATTGTTATTATTTTCTTGCTTGAGTAGGCTTATCAGAAAACGGATGAAGAAATAACTGTATACTTCATCCACAGAAAAAGGACAATCAGATGGCATTGCTCCCAAGTTTCTGGGCTTCTTTGCCCAGGACTATCTTTTCTTTCACCCTCCCTCCCTTCCTCCTTCGATCTTTTCTTCTTTCCTATTTCCTTTTTTCTCTGAGGCTGGTGGGGATGGACAAACTTGATGACAACTTTACTGGGCTGTTTTATGGAGATTTCTAATCCTTTAAAAGAAATGAGGCTGAAATGTTCTGCAGTTGGCACAAGGGTGCCCCCTGCCTACACATCCACCTCCCAGAAGTGACAGCACCTCAGAGGGAGGGAGGATGGCTGTCAGTGTGCTTTGGGTGGTTTCCTCAAATGCTGCCACCTTGAAAGCATGGGGAAAGGTGGTCTGAGGATGAACCAAAGGTGAGCAGAGAAGGTTATGGCTCCATCACCCTCTGTATTAGCTAGGGTTCTCTAGAGAAACAGAATCAGCAGGAAATATCTGCAGATATAAAATTTTAAAAAGTGTCTCACGTAACCATGGGAATATAGAGTCCAAGGCCTGTAGGGCAGGCTGTGAGCTGGCAACTCCGATGAAGTCCACAACGAACTCTGAGGAGAGGCTGGCTGGACAATTGTAGGAATAGAAGAGTCCAAAATCTGTAGGGCAGGCTGTGAAGCTGATTACTCTGATGAAGGGTCTGGACAAACTCCACAGGAGAGGCTCACTGGCTGAAGCAGGAGGAGAAACTGTCTGTTCTGAATCCTCCTTAAAAGCCTTCCAGTGATTAGATTAAGCATCACTCATTACAGAAGACACTCCTCTTGACTGATTACAAATACAATCAGCTGTGGATGCAGCTGATGTGATCATGATTTAATTCTACAAAATGTCCTCATAGCAACAGACAGGCCAGCACTTGCCCAACTGGACAAACAAGTATCACCACCTGGCCAAGTTGATAGAAGAACCTGACCATGAGACCGTCTCTAACCAAGGCTGATGAATGCCCCCTGGTGAGCCCTCCATCTTTGTGGATTGCCTGAGGCCAATGGAGGAAGAAGATGCCCATTAAATGAGGAATACTGCTATCATCACCCACTGACCATTGAGAAATCAGAGAAGAGTATGGTTTGTTTTAGAAGAGTGGAGAGTTGTGGCACTTCCTACAACCTGAGTTGTGGAGCAATTTCTAACAGCCATACACTCATTGAGCAACTTTTTAAGTTGGGACTTACACCAGGCAGATGGAAAGGTGAACTGCCTTCTGTTGAGGGACTCAGAGACTAGTGGGCAAAGCAGACAGATGAATATAGAGCTATAACATGATGGCGGGGCGGGGTGTGTTCTCTTCCACCAGTGGAAAGAACAGAGGAGGCCGGCTGCATCTGTGAGCCTTGAAGAAAGAGCGTAGGAGTGGATGGGGCTAGGAGGGAAATTAGAAGCATGGAGCACCAGCTTCAGAGCTACTGGGTTGTGGAAGGGTGCTGCATGTTAGGGACTTGTGAGAAGTTCTGTGTGGTGGGGGTGACTCTAGGGCACCTGGTGGGGAGTAACAGGATCAAAGACCCTCCCAAGGCCCTGGCTAATCAGGGTCATCTATTCAGAGTATTTATGATTAGTCTCTGATCAGGGAAACGTGAATGCCTGGAGTCTGGCAGTTCCTATATAAATGATACAATAGAGGATTTCCCAAAATTTGACAATATTAAAAATGTGCATGTCATTGCCAATGATGAATTGTGAAGCTGAAAGAAACTTTCTAAACGACCATTAATAGTAAATAAATGTCAATCAACAGTGTTATAGGAAACACTGAACCTTTCTAGTCTTCCAATACAAAACATTACAAAATTGTCCTAAGAAGAAACAATCAAAAAGTATGCAGCCAAAAATTTAGGATAAGAGTATTTATAACGGTTTGTCAAGCAGATGATTTATACAAATTTGATATATTTTCCCCTGAATTTTGTGAGATTTTTGGTGTCTGTTGGCTTTGTAAAGGTGATATTTGTTGTGCTTTCTCTTCTCATTTTATGTAAATATTGGTCATCAACCTACTCCTGTAGTCATATCAGATTATGTTTCCTAAAGAGGGGCTCCTAAATTGTTTTAGTTAAGGTTTCCTAAAACCCAGATAAGCCTCTAGGTAGGAGAAGAACTTGGAGAGGTAGGTTGGGAGCATTTTGGAATACAAGACTTAAAAAAATGATGGGGTAAATACTTTAGTTCATTCTCCTGAAACTTCACTTCTTCATCAGGAAACTGGGCCGAGAGCAGGAAAATAACATCAGAAGGTCTCAGAGGCCTTAGTGGCAGAGTCAATAGGAACCCATTTCTAACCTCCCAGGCCTGACTGCTTCAGTATAATGTCTGCAAAGAGCAAGCACTGTGTTAGGGCAGGGGTAACCAGCAAATGCACCATGTAGCTAATACAAGGCTTAAAAACTAACTCAATGTCATTGTCTTTAGGTGGAGTACACCTAACCCTTCTACTCCCACCTTACATTTAACTGGCAGATCTGTGTTAGCTCATGAAGGCATCTGAGTTTGCCCTGCCTGGGTTAGGGCACTTGTGCTTGGACAGTAGAGAAGCTCTGAGGCTGTAGTCTGGAGACATTCCCTTCCTTTGCAGCATTGTTAGGAGATGGGCACTTCAATATTAAACTGCCATAACAACATCAATTAGCAGCTCTGCTCTTTGAGGATCTGGGCAGGAAAAAACCAAAAGCTGTATTTTCATGGCCATCATCCTTGGGGAACAGTGGGAGTCAGTCATGAGAGGTGGCTTGTGAACATGCAATCCTGGGCAGGGAAAGCTGAAGGAATACAGATTCTTTGAAGGAGAAATGCTGCCTTGATGACAGCAGGCCCAGAAAATACCCTGGCAAAGAATTGCTTGTATTTTGTTTCAGTCCTTGGCTACACCATATCTGGTGCTTTAAGTCCCAAAGAAAAAGCAATATTCCAGGTGTTCTCAGCATTAGCAACTGACCAAGTTGGTATGTTTTCAGTTATGAAAGCAGCTAAAAACTCAATAACAAAGACCATAAATCCAAACTGTTATGTTGCTGTAAAATTCTGGCTGATAAACAGAGGAAACAGTCTTGTTAGTTCTTAGCCAACCCACACTGAGCAATAACCTAAAAGGAATGGATGTGGATTTGGCCTGTTCATTTCTTTCCTGATGCTAGAGCCAGGCCCTTCTGTCAAGCACCTAGAACTATTTTGCTTATAATGTAAGGACAAAGTAAGGTATTGTGATTCCGTATATTGTTCCCAATAATATCTAAATTTATCTAGACCTACTCTTTGCCATGGATTTTATATTCATTGGCTCAAATTCACATTGTAATTTTGCTATCTATTCATTTTATAAACAAAGCAACTGAGACCCAGAGAAGATATTAGCTATCTTATATGCTTCCTCATCACAACCACCACAAAGGAAAGCTAAAACCAATGAGTAGCAGTAAAACTGACTCCCTGAGGGCCCATGTTGCACCCAGATATGGTCTGTGGATCTCAGGTCACTGTCTTTGAGGCTGGTTTACTCCATCTGGTTTTAGGCTGTATTGCTGGGCTTGTATGGGTTGGCTGGGAGGCTGTCTGAATACCTAATGACATCTGCTCCTGAACACAGTAACTTCTCTTTTTTTAGGAAGATCTGGGGCACCAGGGCATAGGGTCACTGAGCCACCTTGTGTTCACCTCTGGAGACTGCATCTTCCTCTACTTTTCAACATAGAAAGACTTGGCCACCTTTGCCAACTTATCCTTTGCAATCCTTTGCTGTCCTTTTCCAGAAGAGTTTGTGCCTACATGCCTTCTCTTTTCTTCTTCAAAATTCCAGATGGTGGACAGGCTATGGTGTACAAACTAGCTGCTGTGTTAGCATTTGATGTGAATTACTTTGAAGTTTTGAAAACAATTGGTAGTTGCAAACTTTAAATTCTAGCAGAAAATCAATAACTCTCAAAATAGTCTTGCAAGAAGAAACTTAGGTACGGATCAAATAAAAATTGAGTCTTCATGGATACACACCATTGCCACTGGAAGAGGGGGTGAAATTTTAAATGGGAGATGTAAAGCAATCACAAATAGAACAGAGGCAACATTCTCTAAGGTCACATTAGGGTCTTCCTTGCATCTTTATTTTCAGTCATTGGGAAAGCTCAGGAGGAATGATTGTGTAGTGATTAAGAAAGTGCACTCTCAATTGCAGGCATTGGTGTAAACTCAAGATTTCTAAAATTTTTGTGTGTGTATGTATGTGTGTTCATATAAATGTGTGTATGTATGTATGCATAAGTGTATATGCATATATGTAAGTATATTAGTGTATTTGCATGTACAGATGCATGTATTTCTTAGCTCTGTCTGAAGAAAGGACCTAGAAGCAAAGTGAAAAACAAAAAACACCCCAGGAAAAATGAGGATACCGTAGTCCCCAAACTTGGCTCCTAATATCATTCTATATTGAAATAATCAGGGTTCCTCAGAGAAATGGCTAACTCTAGAGTTGAGACAGGTTGCCTGTTTGAATCTGTTGTGTAGCCCAGAAAAGCCATGTCCTTTAATCCTCATTCAGTATTGTGGGGTGGGATCTCTTTGCTTGTTTCCATGGAGATGTGACCCACCCAATTGTGGGTGGTAACTTTTTATTAGATGGTTTCCTTGGAGATGTATCTCCACCCATTCAAGGTGGGGTTGCTTACTGGAGCCTTTTAAGAGGGAACCATTTTGGAAAAAGCTTTATCACCCACTAAGCCATGAAGGTAGAGACCTTTGGAGATGTAGAAGGAAAATGCCTCCAGGGAAGACTTATGAAATGAGGAGAGAAAGCTAGCAGACATCATCATTTGCCTTTCCAGCTGAAAGAGAAGCCTTGAATTTCATCAACCCTTTCTTTTCTGTCTCTGGATACCTTAATTTGGATGTTTTCACAGTCTTGGAACTGTAAATTTGCAACTTAATAAATTCCCTTTTAAAAAAACCATTCCGTTTCTGGTATATTGTTTTCTGGCACCTTACAAATTAAAACAGCAGTGAAAATTCAAAAGAATCATAAAACATCTTATTATGCCATAGAATAAGTTCTCTGTCCCCCCCCCCAAATGATGGAGGCATGTCATAAGGATGCAAGAACTAGCTTAAAGTGGCTCCCATGCTTAATTAAATATTTAGCACATCCAAAAAAAAAAAAAAACCCCTCAAGGACAGGACACTTAAAACTGCATTTTTTGAAAGTGTAAGTATATTTTAATTTAAATAAATGAAAATGTGCATGGATCTAAACAAAAAATAAATCTAAAACAATAAACCACTGAAGAAAATAAGAATTCATGAATCTGTATGAAAATACATGCCTAATATAGATACATAAATAAATAGAGGAAAAGGGAGGGTTCTTTTAAAAAATTTACATCAATATTTTAAAAATTGTAGTAAAATATATATAACACAATTGTCATTTTAACTATTATTAAGTGTACAATATTGTGACACTAAGCACACTGATAATGTTGTGCAAACTTTACTATTGTTTATTTCCAGAGCATTTCATCATCCCAAGCAGAAACTTGTACTCATAAAGCAATAATTCCCCATTCTCCTCTCCCCTAAACACTTGGTAACCACTATTCAGCTTTCTGTGTCTATGAATGTGCTTATTCTAAGTATTTCATATAACAGTAATCATATGCTGTTTGTCCTTTTATGTCTGGCTCGTTTTACTGAACATGATGTCTTCAAGCTTCATCCATGTTGTAGTGGGCATTAGTACTCCGTATCCTCTTATGGCTGAATAATATTTTATTGTATTACATTTTGTTAATCTATTCATTTATTGGTGGACATTTGGGTTGTTTCCATCTTTTGGCTATTGTGAATAATACTGCTATGAACATTGGTGTACAGATATCTGCCAAAGTCCCTATTTTCTACTTTTTGGGGTATATACGTAGAAGTGAAATTGCTGGTTCATATGGTAATTCTATTATTTAACTTTTTAAGGAAAGACCAAACTGTTTTCTACAACAGCTGCACCATTTTACATTCCCATTAGTAATGTGAGAGGGTACTTATTTCTCTATATCCTCACCAACACCTGTGATTTCCATGTTTTAAAAAGTAATACCACTGGATGAAAAGTGGTATCTCATTGTAGTTTTGACTTGCATTTCTCAAATGACCAATGCTGTTGAGTATGATTTCATGTGCTTATTGGCCATTGGAATATCTTCTTTAGAGAAATGTCTATTCAAATCCTTTACCCATTTTTTTAAAATTGGGTTGTTTGTGTTTATTTTGGTTGAGTTGTTAGAACTCTTTGTACATTCTAGATATTAAACCCTTATCAAATGTATGGTTTCCAACTATATTCTCTCCTTCTGTAGGCTCTTTTCACTTTCTCGATAAAGTCCTTTCTTGCACAAAAATTTTAATTTCGATGAAGTCCAATTTATTTATTTTTCCTTTGGTACTCATGCATTTGGTGTAAAATCTAAGAAGTCATTTCCTAATACATTGTTGTGAAGGTATTTCCCGATGTTTTCTTGCAAGAGTTTTATAGTATTAGCTCTTATGTTTAGGTAATTGGTCTATTTTAATTTATTTTTTGTACATGGTAAGAGGTAGGGTTCCAAACACATTATTTTGCATGCTTCATATTAGTCAGGGTTCTCCAGAGAAAAAGAGCTGGCAGGCAATATACTTAAATATTTATTATAGGAATTGGCTCATGTGACCACGGGATTGGCAAATCCAAATTCCATAGGGCAGGCAGTAAGTTGGAAACTCTGATGACAGTCTTCATGAATTCCCCAGGAGAAGGTGTGCTGAAGTAGAGATAGAAATTATTGTTTCTCACTGCTGAAATAATCAGTTTTCCCTGTAAGGATTTCAACTGACAGGATGAGACTTCTCTGATTGCCTAAGGCAGTGTTTGTTTATTTTACAGGTAATCAGCCATAAACACAATAACTGACATGATTTAATCCACAAAACACCCTCACAGTGACATAGGACAGTGCTTTCTTGACCAAACAACTGGACACCACAGCCCAGCCAAGTGGGCACATGAAATCAACTGCCATGGTCATGGTGTATAATCCTTTAAATGTGCTGTTGGACTTGGTAATTTGTTGAGGATTTTTGCATAAATATTCATAAGGTGTATTGGTCTGTAATTGTCTTTTTTTGGACTATCTCTATCTGGCTTTGGTATTGCTGGCCTAATGAGTTAGGAAATAGTTTCTCCGCTTCTATTTTTTGTAAGTTTGAGGAAGATTTATGTTAATTCTTCTATAAATGCTTGGTAGAATTCAGCATGAGCCATAAAGTCCTGGACTTTTCTTTGTTGGAAAGTTATTTATTTATTTTTATTTACTAGAGAAGTTTTAGATTTACAGAAGAATCATGCAGAAAAATTAGAGTTCCCTTGTACCCTTACCACACAGTTTTTGGGGGGAGGTTTTTGATTACTGATTCTATATCTTTATTTATGGTAGGTTTGTTGATTCTACTTTTTTCTTTTTTTAAAAATATTTTTATTGAGAAATCTTCACACAAACACAGTCCATACATAGTGAAGACACAATGGCTCACAATATCATCACATAGCTAGGTATTCATCACCACGTTTATTTTTAGAACATTTGCATCACTCCAGAAAAAGAAATAAAAGAAAAATCTCGTACATCCCATACCCCTTACCCTCTCTCTCATTGACCACTAGTATTTACATCTACCTAATTTATTTTACCCCTCAAACCCCATATCCATGTTTTTTTACTCATTTGTCCTTACCCTGGATATAAGGAACATCAGACACAAGGTATGCATAATCACACAATCACAGTGTAAATGTTATATCACTATACAATCGCCTTTGAGAATCAAGACTACTGGGACACAGCTCAAAACTTCAGGTACTTCTCTCCAGTCACTCCAATACACCATAAACTAAAAAGGTTTATCTATATAATGCATAAGAATAATCTCCAGAATGACCTCCCAACTCTGTTTGAAATCTCTCAGCCACCGAATCTTTATTTTTTCTCATTTCTCTCTTCCCCCTTTTGGTCAAGAAGCCTTTCTTAATCCCTTGATGCTGGATCCTGGCTCATCCCCAGATTTCTGTCCCAAAATGCCAGGGAAATTTATACCCCTGGGAGTCATGCCCTCCCCCATGTAGGGGGGGAGGGCAGTGAGTTCACCTACCAAATTGGCTTAAATTTGAGAGAGGTCACATCTGAGCAACAAAAAGAGATTTTCTGCAGGTGACTCTTAGGCATAAAGCTTATCCTTTGCAGGAATAAGTTTCATAGAAGCAAGCCTTAAGATCAAGGGCTCATCCTATTGAATTTTGCTATTCCCACTGCTTGTGAGAATATCAGAAATTCCCCAAATGGAGAATTTGAATATTTCCTCTTTTCTCCCTAGTCCCCCAAGGGGACTTTGTAAATACTTCTTATTTCACTGCCCAAATTACTCTGGTATATATTGGGGCATTGCACTAACCTGGACAAACCAACAGGATCTCATGTCTTATTCAAGATTCCATATACTTTTAGTGTTCAACTAAACAGACCATACAAGTTAAATTAGGTAATGTGCTACCCAAAATATAGATTTTGTACCAAATAAACATCTCTCCCTTTGATTTCACACAGAGGTTGAAGTTTGAAAATATGGGCCATGTCATCCTTTACACAGTATTCTCATTTACCTTAGTCCTATCCAGATCAGCTTCATTCATATCTCTAAATGAAGGCTGATCACTTTTTCAGCTTTTTTAACAGTTTTTGAGTGGGATAAAGCTGACTTTCATGACTTCAGAGCTCTAACTCTGAGTCTCAGGTGTCACATAAATACCCAAAGTTTCTGGGAACGACCAGGTTATAAACAAACAGCTCAGTATCTCAATTTAGAAATATCAGTTATAACTCCTGAATATATGCGACTGTTGTAAGAGTTTACAATCTAGAACCCTTAACAATACGCCCCAACCTAATAACCCATGCTCTCGACTTCAATTCTCTGAGTTTGTATATTTTAGTTAGTCCATATGAGTGAGACATGATAATATTTGTCTTTTTTTTCTTCCATTTTATTCACCATACTGCCCTCCAGTTTCCTCCACCTAGTTGCATGCTTCACAACTCTTTCCTTCTTGAAGCCATTCAGTAGTCCATTGTATGTATTCATTATATAGAGAGACTCATGGATGAAAAAAATATTCCATGCAAATAGTGACCAAAAGAAAGTTGGAGTGGCTATCTTATTGATATAAATATAAACTTTCAATAAAAAAAATTACAGGGATAAAGAAGAGCATTATATGTTGATAAAAGTTTCTGCAAGAAAATATCACAATTATAAACATATATTCACCTAGCATGAGTGTCCAAAACATATAAAGCAAACACTGACAGAATTAAAGGAAGAAATATATAGCTCTGCAATAATAGTTGAGACTTCAAAAAACCACATTAAATAATTGATAGAATATCTAGACAAAAGATCAATAAAAAATAGAGGACTTGAACAACACTATAAACCAATTACACTTAATGGACATATGTAGAGAACACTACATCCAACACTAGCAGAAAATACATTCTCAAGTGCACTTAGATCATCCTCCAGGAAAGATATGTTAGGCCACAAATCAAGTCTTAATAAATTTACAAAGATTGAAATCATAAAAATGTATCTTCTCTGACCGCACTGGAATGAAGCCAGAAACCAATAACAAAAGGAAACAAAATAAAATTTGCAAATATGTGTAAATTAAACACCACACTTTTAAGCAACCAATCAGTGGAAGAAGAAATCGTGAAGGCAATTGGGAAATACTTAGAGACAAATGAAAACAAAAATACAACACACCAAAACTTATGGGATGTAGCAAAGGTAGTGCCCACAGGAAAATTTATAGCTGTAAATGCCTGCATTAAAAAAGAAGAAAGATCAGTAACCAACAATTTAACTTTACATCTAGGAAACTAGCAAAAGAAGAGTAAATGAACCCTAAAGTTAGCAGAAGAAAGGAAATAGTAAAGATCAGAGCAGAGATAAATGAAATAGAGAATACAAAAACAATAGTGAGAATCAACAAAACCAGAAGTTGGAGTTTTTAAAAGATCAATAAAATCAACAAACCTTTAGCCAAGCTGACAGAGAAAACCAAAAGAGAGGACACAATAGCTAATAACAGGAATGAAAATGAGGGCATTACCACCAACCTTACAGAAATAAAGGATTTAAGAGAATGCTATCAATAATTGTACACCAACAAGTTAGATTACCTAGATGAAATAGACAGCTTCCTAGACATGTACAGACTATCTAAACTGACTCAAGAAGAAATAGAATTAGGGCAAGATGATGGCATAGTGCGATGTGGAATTTAGTTCATCCTCCAGAGCAGCTAGAAAACATCCAGGAACAGCACAGAACAAATTCTGGGGGAGCATCCATGACTGGACACACAGGGTACACCAGTCTGGACCAGGACCAGGTAATAGCATCCAAGGTAATAGCTAATAAAAACAATTTACTTCTGCCATTTATCCATTCGTTTTCTGTATGTCTTGTATGCTCATTGTTCCTTAATTACTCCATTACTTCCTTTTTTGCATTTATTTGACTTTTTGCCATGTACCTTTATTTCCTTTTTCTCTCCTTTTCTTCATATTTTTAAATCATTTTCTTTATGGTCTCTATTGTGATTGCAATTAACATCTTGGACACTAATGACAAAATATATTTAAATATAAACTATTGGTTTCAGTAATATGCAAATGTTCAACTCCTATACATCTCTGTCTCTTTCCTTTTATAATGATACTGGTTCAGATTTTATCTTTATATGTGTATATATTGTAGCCAATCAACATAGTTTTTTTATGTCTTTTTTTTTTGGCATGGCAGGCTCTTAGAATTGAACCCAGGTCTCTGGCATGGTAGGCAAGAATTCTGCCACTGAACTACCATTACATTGCCCCATCAACATAGATTTTAATTATTATTTTACACATTGGCCTTCTAAGTCATATGGGGTAAAAAACAGTTACAAACCAAGAGTACAAAAACATAGGATTTTATATTTGCCTATTTTCTCTTCAAATACTTGTTCTTCTCTTTTTTCTCTCCCTGTGCTTCTGGGACTGCTATGGTGTGTATTTTGACATGTGTTCTAGTTTGCCAGCTGCTGGAATGCAATATATCAGAAGCAGAGTGACTTTTTAAAAAGGGAAATTTAACCAGTTGCTAGTTTACAGTTCCAAGGCTGAGAAAATGTCCCAATTAAAACAAGTATATAGAAATGTCCAATCTAAGGCATCCAGGGAAAGATACCTTGGTTCAAGAAGGCCGATGAAGTTCAGGGTTTCTCTCTCAAGTGAAAAGACACATGTTGAATACAGTCAGAGTTTCTCTCTGATCTTGAAAGGCACATGGTGAACACAGTCAGGGTTCCTCTCTCATCTGGAAGGGCACATGGCAAGCATGGTGTCATCTGTTAGCTTCTCTCCTGGCTTCCTTTTCATGAAGCTCCCTGGGAGGTGTTTTCCTTCTTTATCTCCAAAGGTCACTGGCTGGTGGACTCTGCTTCTCATGGCTGTGTTGTTCTGCTTTGCTCTCTCTGAATCTCCTTCATTCTCCAAAATATTTCCTCTGTTATAGGACTTCAGAAACTAATCAAGACCCACCCAAATGGGTGGAGACACATTTTCCCCAATCCAGCTTAACAACCACTCTTGATTGTGTTACATCTCCAAGGAGATGATCTAATTACAGATTCAAACATACAGTATTGAATAGGGATTATTCTGTCTTTATGAAATGGGATTTAGATTAAAACGTGCCTTTTCTAGGGGACATTCATCCTTTCAAACCAGCACAACATGCTTGTTGTTGTCCCACAGTTCCTAAGGCTCTGTTCATTTCTCTTCATTCTCTTCTCTTTCTGCTCCTCATACTGGATAATTTCAATTGTTTTGCTTTTAAGTTTACTGATTCTTTCTTCTGCTTGCTCAAATCTGCTGTGAATCCCTCTAATGAGTTTTCTTTTCAATTATTGCACTTTTCAGCTCTAGAATCTTACTTTGGTTCCTTTTTATAATTTCTATTGCTTTACTTTGTTCAGATGTTTTTCTAATTTTCTTTAATTCTTTGTCTATGGTTTTCTTTAGCTCATTAAACATCTTGAAGATAGGATTTAATGTCTTTGACCAATAGGGCCAATGTATGAGCTCCCTAAGGGATGGTTTCTGTTAAATACATTTTTTCCTAGTATGGGCCATAATTTTTTTTTTGGTATATTTTGCAATTTTTTGTTGAGAGCTAGACATTCCAAGTGTTATATTGTAACTCTGGAAATTTAATTCTTCCTTTCTTATGGGATTGCTGTTTTATTATTATTTTTTTCTTATTGAGTACTGGAGTCATCAGTTTGTGACTTCTCCATGCTATTTCTCTTTTTTTTTTTTTTTTGCTGCCAAATGGGGAAAGTGACAGGGAAAAAAAAGTAAAGAAAAAGAGGTATTGTCTCTTTAAGACTTCTCTTTTCCTTCTGCATGAGGGAAATGAAACATGGCTGCCTTCCATGATTGCTCCCTCCGAGATCAAAAGCAGTGATCAGCAATTAGACCATACACTCTCAGTGTTTGGAGGCCTAGTCTTTAGTACCCACCCTGGCGGCAGCAGACCGCAGTCCCCATAGTTACTTGCCATGTATTTGGGGGATGGCAAATGGTAGCCCCTACAGGGGAATTGAAATTCACTGATACTTATCACAATTTACCAGCCTCTTCATCTGGATGTAATAAGTGCTCCACTAAACTCCAGAGTTTCAAAATGTTTGATTCAAACAGTTCCTTCCAGGTCAGTATTGTTTTGGTAGAAGGACTGATTCCGAGATCTACCTATTATGTCATATTCCCACAATCTTCTCCAAAAAGGGAGGTCTCTTGCTTACTGCAGAATGGCCAGTGCTGACTGGTGAATGTGGAGGGACTGAGAAAGGGTTGGAAAGTCATTGTTTTTCCATTATCATAGACAAGATTGGATCAGGCAAAAGTCATCATGAGATGCTTATCTAGGGGGGAAATTTTACTGAGGACCAGGATATTTTCATGTTTTTGAACTGACTCCCAAACCTATGGGTGGGAAGTTTCTGGGAGAAGAATTGTAGCTAGACAACTGTAGAAATCACACAAAATCTTCATTAAGTAATTACAAGTAAGGTCATCAATGAGAGGCAGATGCACATGTGTACTTCCAGAATATGATACCTGGAGGAGAACACAATATCACATGCAGAGTATCTTGGCCAGAAAGACATAACCCAAATGTAGTTATGAGGAAACATCAGACAACCCCCAAATTAGGAACTCTCTATTAGAAAGAAAAGGGTGGAGTAACTGTTTTCTTCAAAACCTCAATGTCATACAAGGCAAAGAAATGTCTTTGGTTAAAGAAGACTACAGAAACATGACAACTACCTGCCATATATAATCGTAAACTGAATCCTGTATTGGAGAAAAAAATGCTATAAAGGACAATTTTAGGTCAATTAAAAAATTGGAATTATGGATATAGATTAGATTAAAATGTTATATTAATGCCAAATTGACTGAATTAAATAACTGTACTGATATTATAAGAGAATATCCTTATTCTTAGGAAATGTATATTGAATTAAGGGAAAAGGGGCATGATGCATTCCACTTTCTTCCAAGAGGCTCAGAAACAAAAATCCTATGTATAATATTCCTTATATATAATATATAAAAAGTTGTATAGACATATGTACATATGTCTATATATATATATATATATATACTATAGATGGATAAAGATGAAAGAGAGAGAGAAAGAGGTTTGAAAGAAAGAGCACAAATGATATAGCAAAAAGGGTATGGTAGCTTGGAGCTATGTACCCCAGAATAACATGTCTTAAACTTAATCCATTCTTGTGGGGTCAACCTTTGTAAATAGGATCTTTTGATAAGGTGACTTCAGTTAAGGTGTGGCCTAGCTGAATCAGTATGGGTCTTAATCCTGCTACTAACAGCCTTACAGGGAAGGCCACACCAAGAGAGAAAACCACACGGGAGCACCTAGAAGCAGGAAGTCAATGGAACCTGAAGGAGAAGACAGGAGAGCTGCCATGTGCATTGCCATGTGAACACAAAGCCAAGGACCCAGGATTGCCCCCAGCCAGCCCCAGAGCACCACTCCGGGAGAAAGCATCATCTAGTTGATGCCTTGATTTTAGACTTCTCTTAGCCGCAAAACCATGAGATGATAAATTCTTGTTGTTTAAACCAACTCATTGCATAACGTTTGCTCTAGCATCCAGGAAACTAAAATGTAGGGTGTGTTAAAATAGGTGAAAAGTAAATCTGGGTAAAGAATATGTCAGTGTCTTTTATATTATTCCTGTTCTTGATCATTTTTTGTAAGCTTGAAATTATCTCTAAATAAAAGTAAAAAAGAGAACCAGCATCGACTCTTGCAGTCTAAAATCTGTCTCAACCATTTAATAGCTATGTGATCTTGAGTAAGGTATATAATCTCTCTGTGTTTCAGAATTGTCAATGGGAAAGCTGAAATAACTGTACCCACCCCATAGAGTTTTTGTGGGAATTACAGAAAATAATGAATGTAAAAACTGTGAGGTGGTTGTTGATGTTGGTTTGGATGTCTTTTCATCAAGGAGCTGCCATGGCCTTGGGAGATAAATTAGGAAGTGGGTGAAATGGGGTTTGAGGCATGGAGTAGAACACTGAGGCAGGTCTAGAGCCAAGCGCTTGAGCTAAAGTTGATCCGTCCAGATCTCAAATGCAAAGGTTTGGGGCTGTAGCCCCAGGCAACAAGTAACAGAGAGTATGCACAAAAACCCCCTTTGAAACCAGCAAAAGTGGGGGGGGGGGCCCTCTGGTAATCATCTCATGAGTGATTCTGAGATTCAGGATTTACTGATCTTTCCAGAAAATAATATTCAAGAGTACCAGCATCTCAGAATCTAGATGCCTGTGTGAGGGTGGTGGTGGTGGTGAATATTTCCCGATTAAAAAAGCTGCAGTGAAAAAAAGCAAATGTGATGCTTGGAAATAGGACAATTATAAATAAACCTGGCACATGCTTCTCAAAAACAGAGGTTGTCTTGTGAAAAACTGTCAGTTAAGGGCATGCTTACCTGACAGTCTCAGACAAGAGGAGAAAAGTCCGGGCAGAGTGCAGAAAGGCTGAAGGCAAACTCTGTAATGCCCACGCTGTTTTCCTGATTTGGGTAATTTCTCTCATGAGTCCCTTATTTGAAGACAGCTTCTGCAGTGTTACCATTAGAAACATAACCCAATCCACATGTGCCTGGTAGCCTGGGGGGCCAAATTGCAGGGGTTGTAGGGCTGGCAGCCAAGGGGGCCCCTGGATCGCCTCTTTGCAGTGACCCTGGATCAAGCCACAGTTTCTCTGGCCAGTCTTGAATGGTTGCTCTCAGTGGAGTGCAGGGGAGGGACTTGAAAAGCTGTGTTTACTCCTCTTCTCAGCTCTCTCCTTCAGGACTGTGGGAGTGGGGAGAACAGGGGAAGGAGTGGGATGAGCACCCAGAAGGAATGCATTAGTTTTGATGGAAGATGCAGGGAAAAGGGGAGCAGGGCCTTCTCTTCCTCCTTGTCACCGCTCTTCATCCTGGAGCTCTCAGTTAGTGCATAGTATGTCCCAGCAGAGCAACCTGACCTCACCTTGTGGGAGCAGAAGAGGAATTCAGTGAATTACGTGAATTCCCTAGCTCAGCTACTTGAGACTAGCTCTGAGACTTGGGAAAAATCAGCCTCTCTGAACCTCAGTTTTCTCAGCTGCAAAATGGGGTAATATCCTGTGGGGTTGCTGTGGGGTTGAGAGCAGGTATTGTCTGTCCATCAAGTGGTTAGGGCCCAGCCTGGCTCCGGAAGGTGCCCAGTGAAGGATTGCCAGCAGAATCGCTGCTGGTGCCTGAACAGAGGTGTGGCCCAAATTCTCTAATCAGTGCCCTGCTCAGTTCTTAGGTCATCTCATAGCTCTGTAATCACGTGTTCCTCCTGCCATGGCCATCACCTGGAGAGCAGCCACCTTCCTCTTTTCTTTATGGCTTTGATGGTCCTGATGCTAAAACCTGCCTCCCCTTTAACACTCTAAAACAATGAACAGAGCTGAACCTATGCATCCCAGAATAATTAATATTTAGCACTGTGGTTGTATGTCAGTGCTCAAACTGGTTTCTAGCTGCATTCTGCTCATGCCTCGTTTACATTTCTTTCTGGCCTGAGAAAACAAATTCACTTCTTTTTCTAGGAGTCAGACTGTCCATGCTTGAGCAGATAAGAACTTCAAGTTTTTCAGGGGTCCATTAAGTCTGATGCTTTTTATATATATAACCAGACCTTGTTATAGTAGCTGTTTTCATGTTACTCAGTTGAGCCTAAAGCCTTCATAATTTGAACTAATTATTTTCCATCTCCTCATCCTATACAATGTCATAATATATTATGAGTTCATGTCTGATTTGAAAAGTGGATAAAATTCTTTCAAATAAATTGCTGGTGAGCAACAAAAGAATTTGATTTGGAGTCAGAAGATCTCGATTTGAGTCTTGGCTTTACCACTTACTAGTTCTACAACCCCAGGCAAGTAAATTCACCTTTCTGGACCTCAATTTCACTGAGAGAATGGAGAGAAAAATATTCTTGCTTGGAGTGGTGTTGAGGATAGGCTAGTATAGAAGGAATCACTGATCAACTGTAAAATGTATGTGAATGTTAGTTTAATTTAGTGTATTTCTTTATTTTCCATTGTACAACTGAGAATTTCCAAAACAGAGAAAACATAATCTCTGTTTTTGATGGGAAAAGATGGTTAATTTAGACACTACCCATTTTATTATTTAGTCTTACCTTTTCTGCTCATGACTGTGGCTTAATCCTTTGTGCTTCTCTGTTATCTTAGTAGCATAAAAGTATCTGCTTCTTTTGAAAGGACAAATGAACTGAAAGATGGGAGAACATTCTGCACTCCAGGGAGGCAATGTGTTAGGGACATCTAAGGTGGCACTCTTATTGTTAGTTTTATTCACCTGGATCATTTTTGTGCTGATATAGTAACATCATCACCACCCACCGTGGAAAAAAATAAATTATTTATGGCTTTGCATACTCACGCTGGGTTCCAGGAAAGGTCTGTGAATAGCAAGGACTTGAGCTGAACTCTGAAAAGGAACAATGAAGGATGGTTGGAGCACAGTAGAAAAGAGACCTGTGGTGATCAGTTTCCCACTGCATTGTGGCAAAATGAATAATTCAAGAGTATTGTTTGGGGGTTAGGTATCCTTTTCAGCATCTTTTAAAACCTCTCTAGTAGGAAGCTATCACATAACTATTCAATATCATGTCAAGGATTCTTTCTTGAATGTAATGCTCTCTAGTAGCATGGTGAAATATGTGAGTGTTTCAAATAAATTACAGTGTATTCATTATACCAAAACATTTATTAAATCACATTCTCCAAATACTTGAAAAGTATTTTGGGCATTCAGAAATGTCTAATATTTTATTGAGTTGATTTCACTTCCTGGTTGTATACATTAGGACAAGGGTATGAAAATGAAATTTGTATGTGACACAACCATGCACCAGATAATCCACCAAAGGTTTAGTGTGCTATACATTTTCTAATACTAAGCACATTATTCTTGTAGCTGATGACATATTTTATGGCATTGTTTGGAAAGCCTTACTAATCTTATTTATAACTGGCCTTTTCCAAAAAGGATATTGGGTGGCTTAAAAGGAAAGCTACTCATAATAGATTAATAAAATATATACATATAAGAAGATGGAGAAAATCTTATTGCAGGATTTCTCTTGTAGAGAACTGTGTTTGGAGTGTTTTGATGACCTGCTAGAGTAAAAGGAGGTATCCCAAAGTTGTGCCTAAATAACTGAAGATGATCCCTGAACAACCACATACACACCAAGGAGAAAACTTTGTGTTGCTCCTGAAGAGATGGGGAGAATGTGAGGGGAAAAACAGACACAGAGTGATGTCACAGGTGAGTTAAATTACTAGATGATGTGCATTGCCTGGCTTGAGCTTTCTTTGTAACTCTCCATCATCCTCCACCAATGTTCAGTAACATACATTTCTCCAAATGCTTAATATTGTGGCTCTCTAGTGACAAGCAGTGATGTGGCAACTGAGATGAGAGAGGGTGAGAGGATGCTGAGACAGAGAGGTCTGGAGATGTCAGTCAAGGTATGGGAGCCATAGACATAGAAGCAGAAAATGAGTTCCACAAAATGGGCAGGACATAAATCCACCAATCATTTACAACTGTTAATAGAAGTCTGTGATTTGTTTGCAACTTTGGCTTGGAGTCTCCTGACAGCTACTGTAAAAAAGAAGCATGTTCAGTTACCTATTTATTGGTGTGAGAATGGAAGGCACATGCTATTCTCAAGATTTTTAAAATTTCTGGAAGGAGTTTCTTATGCAAGGCTTTACCCAAAACAACCTGAGTGACGCAAGAAAAAATGCCTTCAAGAAGAGTTTTACAGTCACTGTAGAAGCAGAATTTATATGACTAATCCATGACATGCCCTTGATTAAAGCCCAGGACATGAATGAATAGAAAAGAATTCTATGAGGGAATGAACTCATCTGGTCCAATTATGAAGCTGTCTATAGTGGATTTTTGTGGTTGATGTGCCAACATCATCCCATCCCAGTTGTTTAGTCTATGCCAGTTAATGTGATTCAATTTCTCTTGCCAATGGCTAATACGTGAGTGAGTTTGATAACTAACCCTGGCCACTGAGAAGTGAGGGGATTGGGGTGGACCTAGAGAGTCGCTGGGAAAGATGCTTTCCATCTTAAGCAGAAAACACAAGAAGAGAGGGTTTCTCTTCTTTTACGGGACAATTACCATGTGTGGGTATGATGCCATGGGAACAAAGCTAACACTAATGATTCAGAATGGATAAGTAGAAAAAACTCTTCTTGAGCTTCTGAACCAACCAACCTTCAAGACCTTTTGGCTCTATGCAAGCTAATGTTTCCTTACTTGTTGAAGCCAATTTGAATTGGGGATTATTCTACTGGTAGTAAAAAACATCTTGATGAAGCTTTTAATAATCTATTTTATCTAATGACATACAATGGAGCCCATTTTAGGGGAATAAAGGAAAGCAAGTGGATGAGGGCATGGCCCTTCCTTTGGCTTGTCTCTCCAGTCAGCCTCATCTTTTGCCACTCTCCACCTCCTACTCTACTTCTGTGCTCCAGTCATA
>PVIY010010768.1:13107-67665 GCA_004026745.1 Myrmecophaga tridactyla | reverse complement strand
CCATATCTCACACCCTACACAAAAATTAACTCAAAATGGATCAAAGACCTAAACATTAGATCTAAGACCATAAAACTGTTAGAAGAAAATGTAGGGAGATATCTAATAAATCTTATAATAGGAGGCAGTTTCCTAGACCTTACACCCAAAGCACAAGCACTGAAGAAAGAAAGAAAGAAAGAAATGGGATCTCCTCAAAATTAAACACTTTTGTGCATCAAAGAACTTTGTCAAGAAAGTAAAAAGACAGCCTACACAATGGGAGACAATATTTGGAAACGACATATCAGATAAAGGTCTAGTATCCAGAATATATAAAGAGACTGTCCAACTCAACAAAAAGACAGACAACCCAATTACAAAATGGGCAAAAGACTTGAACAGACACTTCTCAGAAGAGGAAATACAAATGGCCAAAAGGCACATGAAAAGATACTCAACTTCCCTGGCTATTAGGGAAATGTAAATCAAAACCTCAATGAGATATCATCTCACACCCATTAGAATGGCCATTATCAATAAAACAGAAAACAACTAGGGCTGGAGAGGATGTGGAGAAAGAGGCACACTTATCCACTGTGGGTGGGAATGTCAGATGGTACAACCGTTGTGGAAGGCAGTTTGGTGGTTCCTCAGGAAGCTAAATATAGAATTGTCATATGATCCGGCAATGCCATTGTTAGGTATCTACTTGGAGGACATGAGGGTAAGGACACAAGCGGACATTTGCAAACTAGTTTACAGCAGCATTATTTACAATTGCAAAGAGATGGAAACAGCCCAAATATCCATCAACAATTGGGTAGCTAAACAAATTGTGGTATATATATATATATATACGATAGAATATTATGCAGCCATTAGAATAAAGTTATGAAGTATGTAACAACGTGGACGGACCTTAAGGACATTATGCTGAGTGAGATTAGTCAGAAACAAAAGGACAAATACTGTATGGTGTCACTGACATGAACTAACATTAGTGAATAAACTTGGAATATTTCGTTGATAACAGAGACCATCAGGAGACAGAAATAGGGTAAGATATTGGGTAATTGGAGCTGAAGGGATACAGATTGTGCAACAGGACTGATTGTTAAGACTCAGAAATGAATAGCACAATACTACCTAACTACAATCAATTATGTTAAAACACTGGATGAAGCTGAATGTGAGAATGATAGAGAGAGGAGGGCTGGGGGCACAAATGAAATCAGAAAGAAAGATAGATGGTAAAGACTGAGATGGTATAATCTGGGAATGTCTAGAGTGTATAGTGATAGTGACTAAATGTACAAATTTAAAAAATGTTTTTGCATGAGGAAGAACATAGGAATGTCATTACTGCAGGGTGCTGAAAATAGATGGTAATATTTTAAAATTTCAACTTATGTGTGAGACTAAAGCAAAAAATGTTTATTTGGTACAAAATTTATATTTTGATTAGGGCATTTCCTAATATAACTTATGTAGACAGCTTAATTGAACACCATAAGTACATGGAACTTTGAGTAGGGCATGAGATTTTGCTGGTTTGTCCAGAGTGATGCCCCAATAAATCCCAGAGTGATTTCAACAGTGAATAAAAAAATTTTTGCAAAGTCCCCTTCGGGGAATGGTGAGGAAGGGGGAAAATTCAACTTCCCCAAGTTGAATTCTTAATATTCTCACAAGCATGTGGACAACCAAAGCTACAGGCTGAACCCCCAGTCTTGGGGTTTGTTCATATGAAACTTAACCCCACAAAGGCGAGGTCAAGCCTACTTAAAATCAGGCCTAAGAGTCACCTCCAAGAGAGATTCCAAACAGAGTAGAGAGGTCATCCTGGAGGTTATTCTTATGCATTAAATAGACATCACCTTGTTAGTTAAGATGTAATGGAGAGGCTGGAGGGAACTGCCTGAAAATGTAGAGCTGTGTTCCAGTAGTCATGCTTCTTGAAGATGATTGTATAATGATATAGCTTTCACAATGTGTGTGATTGTGAAAACCTTGTGTCTGATGCTTTTATCTACTTTATCAACAGATGAGTAAAATATATGGAATAAAAATAAATAATAGGGGGAACAAATGTTAAAATAAATTTAGATTTAAATGCTAGTGATCAATGAAAGGGAGGGGTAAGGGGTATGGTATGTATGAATTTTTTTCTGTTGTCCTTTTATTTCTTTTTCTGAATTGATGCAAATGTTCTAAGAAATGATCATGATGATGAATATGCAACTATGTGATGATATTGTGAATTACTGATTATATATGTAGAATGGAATGATCATAAATTAAGATGTTTGCATTTGTTTGTTGCTATATTTAAAAAAAAATTTAAAAATTAATAAAAAAGATAGAATGCCTCTTGGAGTAAACAAACAAAAAAAGAAAGGAACTACTTTTAATTTTAAGCCACATTTCAATTTTCAGAGATGTCTAAATGTAAGAAAAGCGTGCATTTTAGACTAGATGAAATACACTAAGTCTAACATTTCTTAGAGTTTAAGTTAATTTAGCTTACGACATATTGCATTGAAGGAAAGTACTGCAGGCCTTCTCAGAACTTTAGGTAACATATATTGCAAATGTTTAAGGGAAGAGACCTAATATGTTCTTTTACAGCACGGAAGCTGTGGCAGAGACACTGTGATTCAACTGTCCAGCAGCTAGCTGTTCCTTTTCTGACCAGTCTCTCTCCTTTCTAAGACAACGTATTTTTAACAATATTAGTGCACAATGGATTTTAAGATGGTAAATAATAAAAATATTTTTAGAGTTAATCTCAGCACATGTTCTCTCCTCTACTATTCTATTTCCTAATGCATGAAAACCATCTGCATTATATGGGGCATTCGGTAACTTTGTTAATGTGAAATGCTTGAAAACAATGTCTTTAAAAATCTTCACAAATATACCACTGAAGTCTCCTACTTATTTTTGGACACTAAAACATATGCTCTTGTTTATGAGGTCACGACACTGATTTCGTTAAGAAGAACAGAGCTCTGCGGGCTGCTGTTTCAGCAAATCAAGTTAGCTCAGCTCTGAGCTGCACGGGAACGCTCAGTAACGAGTGGCGAGACCATCTTAGAAACCAAATTGAAGGCTCTCCTTGGTGTAAATAAGCAAAAACTCGGTAATTACAAAGGAAGTTTTCCCGAGGAAAAGCAAATATTATGTCAATAATAAAATATGTTACAGAACAATGATCTGATACAGGTGTTAGTATAGCTTCATGCATAATTTTAATATATTTGCTTTAGAAATAAAAACAGAGTGGGCAAAATCCAATAGACCCCATATACAACAAACACTATACGCCAGAAGGGTAGAAACGCTTGGCTAAGTAAGCAGACAGACCAGAGTGCTGACTGCCAGTAGGGGAGACTGAGAGCCAGGAAAAGGCCTCTAGGCTAGTCCTTGATGGTTACAGATGACAGCAGCAGTCAATCCAGTATCAGATTAGTGTTCTAGCCGAAACTTAACTCTTCCCCCTACCAACAGAGGCTTAAAAACTCATTACGTCCTCACCTGTGATTTCTATTATATGAGATCAAATATTTTCCTGTGGGAAGATGTTAAGACTGTACAGCAAATCAATCTACCTACCTATCTACTTACCTATTATTATCCATGCATCTCTCTGCTATTTATGTTTTTCTCTGTGTGATTTCCTTTATCCAGCTCTCTACCTATACCTACCTACTTACATATCTTCGCAACTTTTTTTCCTAGAAGTGTGGCTAACTGCTTCCCTCTAAGGGCTAAATCCCTGAGGTCTGTGGTTGACCTCTGAGCTGCAGCAGCCTGCTTGGCACGCAGTCCCTACCTTGGGGAGGCTCTGCTGCCCACAGTCTGCCCTGCCTGTCATCCCTGACCGACTAGAGGAGACCTTGCTAGTGATAAACGGGGGACCTGGGATGGCCTGTTTGGTGTGTGAGCCCCTGATCACAGACAGAAACCCAGTTACCTTCTCTAAGCGAATCCTCTCTCCGCACGCCAGGTCTAACTTGTTTTCAATTAAGATCAGGTCTTCATTGGTCACCTTCCACTGGTGGCTAGCAAAGTGCACCACGGCAAAGAGCCGGCCGTACTGCCCTGTGGCGATCAGCTCGTTGACCTTCCTTACGACCTCTGCAGAAAAGGTGGACATTCAGTGACTCATGCCTGCAAAAGCAGTACCATCCCACCCCTGGTCATCATGATTCCATTCGTCACAGCCTCGACCCCCTACCAACCGCAGTGCTTCCTAGCCCTGAGGGCGGGGAGCTGGGGGGACTGGGAGCCCCGTGGGTGAGGAGACGGCTCGCCTGCCCTCTGGGGGTGAGCTCCTGGCTGATGGCCATGCTCTTACACCAGTGTGAGCACATGCTGCCAATCTGTCACCCTCAGAAGGGTCTGGTACCCTGCCATGCGGGGCTCTTGACTGATGTCCCTCCCAACTTCAGGGGATGCCAAAATCATCTCACTCACTTCTCTGGCCCTATTACTTGGGAGCCTTAGCTTCATTTCTGTAAATCTGGCCCGCTCTTTCGGGGAGTAGGGGAAGGTCTGAAGGGTGACTTCCATCTTATTTGATTCCCAATCATTATTAATAAAAAACCAGAGGACTGAGAAGTGTAAAAACCCTGAAAAATGAAAGGGGAGACCTTTTTGCAAACAGGAAAACCCAGAACTACATCCCCATGGAACTGGAAAGAGGCGAGCGGTCATGCCCACGCCCATCCAGGTTCCCACTTTCTGGTTCTCTTGTCACTGCCTTGATCCCAGCTCCTTTTCCCTCTGCCCTGGACTGTGCACTCTCAGGACCAACATGTCCTGAGCACGACCCATCAGCCCAGGCCTAGGGCTTTTCCATGTAGCTACTTTTTTTTTTTTTTACTTTTTTTTTTTTTTTTTTTTTTTTTTTTTTTTTTTTTTTTTTTTTTTTTTTTTTTTTTTTTTTACGTGAGCAGGCACCAGGACTCAAACCCGGGTCCTTGGGCACAGCAGGCAAGCGTTCTTACCTGCCGAGCCACTGTGGCCCACCCCCATGTAGCTACTTTTAAATGCACCCAAGCCTTTCCAAGCATGTCTGAGCCAAACCTCAAAAGAGAGGCTCAGAAATCTGTCTCTCAAAGTATCAATGGCTGAGAAATTCCAAACAGAGTCGAGAGGTTATCCTGGAGGTTATTCTTATGCATTAAACAGATATCACACCTTGTTAGTCAAGATGTAATGGAGAGGCTGGAGGGAACTGCCTGAAAATGCAGAGCTGTGTTCCAGTAGCCATGTTTCTTGAGGATGATTGTATAATGATACAGCTTTCACAATGTGACTGTGTGATTGCGAAAACCTTGTATCTGATGCTCCTTTTATCTACCTTATCAGCAGACGAGTAAAACACATGGAATTAAAATAAAAGGGGAACAAAGATTAAAATAAATTTAGTAGATTGAAATGCTAGTGATCAATGAAAGGGAGGGGTAAGACGTATGGTATGTATGAATTTTGTTATTGTTTTTTTACTTCTTTTTCTGAATTGATGCAAATGTTCTAAGAAATGATCATGATGATGAATATGCAACTATGTGATGATATTGTGAATTACTGATTATATATATACGTAGACTGGAATGATGGTATGTTAAGAATGTTTTTGTTATATATTTTTAAAAATTAAAAAAAAAATGATTATGGGGAACAATACACAACTATGTCATGATACTGTGAGCCACTGATTGTATACCATGTATGGACTATATGTTTGTGAAGATTTGTTAATAAAAAAATTAAAAAAAAAAGAAATCTGCCTCTGATGGAATGAAATTGAGTCACGCTGGAGACTGGGCTTACGGGGCCTGAGGAGCTGCTGCACGGGGGGGTCTGTGGGCTCCACCCCACGACTGCACAGACACCAGGTCTATATACGGATGCTGTTGGGACAAGCAAGATGTGAATTCATTGAAAGTGCGAGTGACCTCACTGTAGCTTTTAGTCCTTTTCTCCATCAGACACTGAAATCCAACTGTTCCACGTGTGCCTGAAGAGGCCGAGCACTACCGGGCCCCAGAGGGCTCTCCACACCCCATCCTTCATCTCTGATTCACCCCCACAGGCTAAGGATGAGCTTGCAAAGGATTTGCCCTATTTTCCTGCTCTCAGTACTTCTGATACTCCCCCTGGGTGGAGAACCAGGTCCAGACTTCCTGCTGTGGCACTCACGGCTCTCCCTCACCTGGCTTCAACCATCTCTTCAGCACCCGGGCCCACCACATACTCCTCCCCGGCCCTCCAGAGGCCCAACACCACAGGTGCACCCGGGAAAGTTGTTCCTCAGACACCCTGCTGGCTTCTTCTTGCTGCCATGCCTGGGCCTACTGTTCCTATGGTTCTGAATATTGTCTGTCAAGAGGAACTCCTACCCACCCCTCAAGACTCAGCTCGAGTGCCACTATGTCTGTGAAACCTTATCAGTATCAGCACGTCGACAGACTTAAGTACTAGAAGACTGACTTCATTCTGTTTTATACTGTAGTTTGTTACTGCCAGGACTGCCTCCCCTCCCCACCCTCTGCACCTAGTGAGGTGCTAATGAACGTGACCCCTTGATCTACAGAAAGGAAGACTGAGGCCACACATAAAGTAATGAGGCAGAAGCAAGAACCCCAGCTCTGTTCACTCCCTGGTTGAAGCACGTTCTGAGGTACCAAGCTGACTCTACTTTTAAATAAAGAGAACTGCCCTCCAAATTTTCTAAAGGTTTCCATGATAGATGACTCACGTTACTAATGATGAAACTTTATCCATTCTGAAACTGGAAGCCTGGGCTAGGAAATGCCTTAGATTTTCAGACGGAAGGGCGCAGGGAAAATCGGCCATTAAACTCTGGGCTGAGAAAGCGCTCTACTCTGGGGCGGGAGAAGGAAGGGATGCTGTCCACAGGTGCAGGCGTCAGCCCACGATGCTGAGGACACTGGTCCTGGAGGCAGAGGCCTCGGCGCAGTCTAGGCAGCACGGCACAGACCCATGGGAGCTCAGGAAGGCCACCAGCTTCACATTCCATTACCCAACTTGACTTAATATCTGCCCAACACCCATCTTACGGTGTGTGCACGTTTGAAAGGATTATGTACCCTAGAAAGGCCATGTTTAATCCCGATCCATCTTGTGGAGCAGCCCTTTCTTTTAATCCCCATTCAGCACTGCAGGTTGGAAACATGATTAGATCATCTCCACAGAGATGACACGCCCAGTTGTAGGCATTAACCTTCGATTAGAGGGAGATAAGACTCCACCCATTCCAAGTGGGTCTTGATTAGTTTTTGGAATCCTTTAAAAGAGGAAACATTTTGAAAAAAGCTTCAGAGCCAGGAGAGCCCACAGTCAGAAACCTTTGGAGATGAAGAAGAAAAACGCCCCTGGGGTAGCTTCATGAAACAGGCCTGGAGAGAAAGCTAGCACCACGCTTGCCAGGTGCCTTTCCAGTTGAGAGGGAAACCCTGAATTTTATCAGCCTTTCTTGAGTGAAGGTAACCTCTTGTTGGTGCCTTAATTTGGACATTTTTATAGACTTGCTTTAATTGGGTCTTAGAATTATAAACTTGCAACTTAATAAATTTCCCTTTTTAAAAGCCGTTCTGTTTCTGGTATATCACATTCTGGCAGCTAGCAAACTAGAACCAGGTGCTACAGGACACTCTGCATCCAAATGCAGACAAGAGGTAGTGCTGGCTCGAGGAGCTCACACCCTGTTGGGCAGCGAGACGGATACACAAGTGACCACAGCACAGGGCCAGATGGGCGAGGAGGGACGAAGCATCCCGAGGGGAGCGGCCACCTGTGCTCTACCTGGGTGGATTATGCCAAGCTTTGATGAATTCTTGGCATTTTTGTTGGATCATATTTTTAAAAAAATGATAAGAAGTACAAACCTCATATTCTTCATGGCAGCTACTAAAAAAAATTTAACCAAAAGCTGGGTTTTAAGTGTTCCCTTTTTACCAAGTTCCAGCAGTGACCACAGTTTTATTAAGGACCCAGAATGGATTAGACATATAAAGTACTGGCTTCTTGTTTTATTTAAAAAGACCCAGGGGTTAGGCCCAACTCTGGAGGGAAGGGAGCTTTCCAGAAGGTGGGAGGTTGAAGGCATGGGCCCTTCCTAAATTACCTTTTGAGGACACTCAGGATACGGCCTGGCTTTGAGTTGGGTTTAAGGACCAGGAGAAAGAACGTCTGAAATGTCTCTTGCCTGGGATGGACGGACTGCCAGCATGTTTTTCTGGAATGGGAACGTAAGTCTGAACACAGAAGGGAGGAGGGGCTAGGAGACTCATGCTTTCCAAATGGGAGACCCTTCCTTGGGAGGACACGGTCGCCAGTAGCCCCAGGCCCTATCAGATGCCTCACTGATGCTTCTTCTACCTGCTCCTGCCCTACGGTACCCTCTCACTTGGTTTGAAACAGCCCATCAATGCTCCCCCAAATCCTGCTCTTCCCTAACCTACATTCTCAATCAGCCCCTTGTACATGTCCTCTTGGCATTTTCCAAAATTATAATCTTGGATATAAAGTCTGAGCACCCAAACAGTCTATATACATCCCTAAGAACAGGACACCTCCCTGTCCTGGGCCTGTTGTGTCTCTGACGCTCACACCAATCCTGGAATACTGTCGGTGGCCAAGAATGAGTTGTTAAGTGAATGAATGTTTACAATTTTGAAGTTAACAAGCAAAATATTACCACATGCCTTCACACTGTGCTGTCTCAGAGCACCCAGAAAAAGAGTCTTGCCTTCCGGCAGAGGCCATCTGGGGGGAGCAGGGAGCTGCTGTCACAGCGTGGTCTTTACCTGCATGGTGCCTGGCCTCTTCCACGGGGTCTGGCAGGACAATTTCTGGCCAAGGGGGTGAACTCAGGGATGTTTTAGGAACATATCTGTAAGATAATAATAATAAAATTAAAAATTTACATATACATGTCACACACGTGAAAAGGCAGTTAAAATTTCTTAACGAATGACTGTGCACAAAGGGTCAGGGAGGATGGGATCCTGCTGAGTTGCTGCCTCAGGTCTCAGATTCTAACGTTGGTGGGGAGCTGCTGCCCTTACGGCTACACTGGGGTGGCCCCAACACACAAGGGAAAGGTCAGAGGTTGGGGGGGAGTTGCCTTTCTGAGCATGCGTGTGTGAGGCTGGGTATGTGTAAGCTTCCTGTTGGTTGCAGGAGCCCCATCTCTGTTGTAATCCCGAGGACAGTCTCCCACTGTGACGGTGAAGTTCATGTGTCAATGTGGCTGGGTGATGGCTTCCAGCTGTTTGGTCAAACAAGCACTGGCCTGATAGTTTGGGGAGGGTATTTCATGGTTTTAAATCATTAGTTGATTGCATCAATGGCTGGTTACATCTACAATCAACAAAGGAGGCCTCCTTCAGCCATGAGAGAAGTCTCATCCAATCAGATGAAGGCCTTAAAGGTCGAATGATGATTTCAGCAGTCAGAAGGGAGAATTTCCATTTCTACTTCAGGCAGCTGGCTCCTCTTGGGGAGCTCATCAAAACCTTCACCAGAGTTTCCAACTTGTACCCTGCCCTACTGGAATTCAGACTTGCAATCCCCACTGTTGTGTAAGCCAATTCTTATCATAAATCCCCTAATATTTATAAACACGGGTAAATATATCTTGTCAATTCTGTTTCTATGGAAAACCCTAACACACCCACATATTTTGTTACAATGCCAATTTCAGAGAACAATAGCTAATGTTTAAAAAGGAAAACAAGACTTCTCAGCTTTCTACCCCAGAGCAGCCCATCCTGGGAATGACTTGATGCTGGGCCAGGGGCCCCCGAGAGGGCTGGACTCTCCTGCTGCTCCTTGTGGGCACCTGCACTTTTGGAGGGAGAGGCTGAACACTCAGCCTTCCTCTCTGCTTTCCTACAACGCCGGACACAAGGACACGGAGCCCTCCAGTTGCCACGCTTGGCTCCAGCGCCTCATTGTGGGGGTTGGAGCCTCTGAAGCTGCAGTTACCCTCCCCCATATTTTAATCAAATGGGACCAGTTTCCTTGCTCTCAACCTGCTAAGCCCCCAGCCCTAACTCCTACCAGGCAGATGCTGACTCTTCTTTGCACCCAGACAGGAGCCAGGGAGACCGGGGATTCTACCCCAGCTCTGCCACTCCTAAGCAACATGACTCTGGGTGAGTCATCCAGCTACTCTACATCCTGGTTTCTTTGCTTGAGAAAATGAGAATAGAAGCACCTGCCTTCAAGGGACACCACACGCAGCATGGCTGTCTCCATATGTGGAACCCTCTGCCCCTGCTCAGCCACTGCTGGAGGGAGGAGAGAGGCAGGAAGGGAGGGTGTGCGAAGAAGGGGGAATTGAGGCTGGAGAGCAGGAAGGGGACTCTTTCTTCCCAACTTTCTGACCTGTTTTCACCTCGAATTCCTGGAGTCTACAAAGAGGGGAAGAGTAGGTAGAGCCCAGATTGAATTTTCAGAACGGTTTTTAAGCCTTTGTTGCTGCTCTCACCAGAAAGTGAAATGCCAATCTTTCTACTCCAGGGCTCCAGGAAAAGGTCACTCTCAAGAGAAAACTCAGCAAGTTCCGTGAGAACCTGGTTGAGGACACAGGGAGGTGCTTGATACAAATTTGTGAAATGGGTGTTAATTGGGAAAAAAATTAGATCTGGCATCCCTGCTGTGCTGCATCTCAGAGCACTAGGACTGAGAGCCCCTGGGCCTGGGTAGGCCATACGTTCTGCCTGGCTGGGGGTGGGGCTGGGGCCAGGGCAGCAGCTCTTGGGCCTCCTTGAGCGGCGATTAGCCCTCGCTGGTCTGCCATACCCAGATGAAAACTGTGAGAAGAACAGACCCTCTACCTGGACCCAGGTAGGTGGATAGTCACCTTTCAGAGAGAAAACAGGAATAGGAAAAATAAGCCAAATCTGCTAAAATGCCCACTTAGGACTGCCTCCTATATTCTGATTCAGTTTTTCAGCCTCTCCTTTTAAGAATAAAGTGACTCCCGTTTTCCCCACTGCGGAGACCCTGGGGACTGAACGGGAGCAGCAACAAAACATTGGCAGCAAATGACATTCTCTGAGTGCTTACTACATGCCAGGCACTGTTTTAAGCTCTTTTACATGTATATGTTTTCTTAATCCTTACAGAATCCCACTGATGCGCTTGTCCCTGCCCTGTTGCAGGGAGAGGCCGGGCACCTCCCTCCCACTGATGCACCTGTGCCTCCCCTGTTGCAGGAGGCGGCCAGGCGCCTCCCTCCATGTCCGTGGGCTGCAGTGGTAGAGCTGCATGGGACTCTGAGTGCTTCTCTCCCCGTGACCTTGCCCTGGCTGGCCACAGTGCATCCCACCAGGGAAGATGGTTTCCGTCAAAATTTAGCTTCTGCTATTTACATTACAATTTTTAAAATGTTCTGAGATGAAATTTTTAACGCTGAATATGCTTTTTCAAATCCTACAACTTCCTACTCGAGATGCTGATATGACTTCAGCTCTCCCATTCCAGAGACAAATCTCTAGACAGGCGTTAAAAGTTCTTCCGTAAGGAAAGGTAGCTATGTAAGGCCTAGAATCCCATGCTCTCTGCTCTTCTGCAGTGCTATTTATTTATCTTAAGGGTCAGAGTAAAATACTGGCAAAAAAGCTAAGAGAAGATTTAAGTTCTAGAAGACTTAATCAAGAACTTTTCACTTCAGAAAGACAATCTTACAAATCAAAGGAAGAGAGCCACCCAAACCCACATTTTGATATTACCCTTGTGGATATGAAGTGCTCTGCGAACGGAACCTCTGCGAAGCTGACCAAAGGGAAGCTGAAGGAACAAGAGAAACATGGGCAATTATTAAAATGAAATGTGCATGGTCCCAGGTGAAGCTAAATGCACAATGGCTGTCACTGGCTGACACGCAGTTTAAAACATCACATTGCAACTTGACTATGGGCAAATCTAGTGAAACAAACCCACAGAACACTGTGTTTAGTGGCTGGTTGGTTGTGTGCGTCAAGAGGTGCTTGTTGCTCCATGTCAAAGAGTCACAATCATCTTCCACTGCCTCATTCCTCAACCCTGTTCTCTGCCCATTGTGGGAATAGCCGCCAAGATGGCCCCAGTGGGCCCTGCCTCCTGGTCTCTTTCCTCTTGGGAAGCCCCTCCCTTGTGGGGTTGGTCTGCATGATAGCTTCAGGCAGAAGTGATGGTGAATCACCTCCGAGATTAGGTTATAAAAGCTGCAACTTCTGTCTTGGGTGCAACTCTCCCCCACCCCAATCCCAGGCTGGGGGCTGTGCTTGGAGAGACTCAGTTGGTGAGGAACTGAGGCCTGCCTTCCACCACGGGAGTGCGCATGGAAGCAGATTCTCCAGGCTGGGGCTGGGTGGAGTCCTGAATAACTGCACTCTTGGCTGACTTGCTTGACTGCAAGCTCCTGAGGTAGAATCACCCAGTGAAGCTGCTTCCCTATTTCTAACCCTCAGAAATGGTGTGAGGTAAGGCAGGTTTGTGGTCTTGAGCCTCTAAGTTTTGGGGTAATCTGTTATGTAGCAGTAAATAACAAATACACCAAAAGACAAAGACACTTCTGGTCTACTGAGGAGAGAAGGGATAAAACTAAAATGTACAGTGCGTAGATTGCAAAAAGTAAGAGAGAGATTCCTCAACTGCTGCTTTGTTTTAAATTGAACTAATTATTAATTAATTAATGTACTATAAAATTCACCCTTTTAAAGTATACAATTCAGTGGCTTTTAGTATATTCACAAAGTTGTGCAACCATCACCACTATCTAATTTCAGAACTTTTTTATCATCCCAAACAGAAACTCTGAACATATTAAGCAATATCTTTCCACCCCTCCTTCCCCAACACTTGATAAACTCTGATCTACTTTCTGTCTCTATGATTTTGCCCGTTTCCACACATAAATGGAATCATACAAGATGGAGTTGTTTTAGTTTCCTGGCTGCTAAAACCAGTAACATGTAATGAGTTGGCTTAAACATGGGAACTTTTTGGCTTACAGTTTTGAGGCTAGAAGTAAAATCAAGGTGTCATCAAAGTGATGCTTCCTCCCATAAGACTGTGGCATTCTGGGGCTGGCTGCTGGTGATCCTTGGTCCTGGACTTTTCTGTCACATGGCAACTTCTCCTGGCTTCTCTGGGTTCTATTGACTTTTGGCTCCTTCCCATGGCTTTCTCTCTGTGTCTAAATTTCATTTTTCTTTTAAGGGACTCCAGTAATAAGATTAAGATCCATTCTGATCTAATTGAGCCACATTTGAACTGAAATAACCTCATGAGAAGGTCCTATTTAGGAAGGGTTCAGTGCCACAGGAATGGATCAAGATTAAAAACCAAGATCAAGGACGTTTTAATGGGGTACATAGCTTCAAGCCACCATAGCAGTCTTTCTGCAACAGGTTTCTTTCATTGAGCACAATGTTTGCAAGGTTAAACCATGTTGATGCATGGGTCAGTGGTTCATCCCTTTTTATTGCCGAACAATATCTATTGTACGGGTTCACGACATTTTGCTTATCCATTCATCAGCCTGTGAATACTGGGGTTGCTTCTCCTTTTGGGTTATTAGGAATAAATACTGCTACCGTGAACATCAACTACGGTTGGTTAATAACTAGGCAGGGATCACCAGGCCCAATGAGTGAAAAACTGATGTGAATGAGAACCGGTGATGGAAGCAGAGTATTGCGAATGAAATTAATAAAACACTGAATTGTACAACTGGAAGTGGTGAAGCTGGGGCATTCTGCATTGCGTATTCGTCACTACAATAAAAAGAGTAAAAACAAATTTCTCCCCCCCCAAAAAAAACAAAAAAAACGCGAGCAGCACAGAAAGCGCCAGGTCAGAGACACACACGCTGCGGGGCGGCAGGGAGCACCCGCTTGCCCTTTTTTCCCCATTTCATCCACCCCGCGGTCCGGGTCTCACCCGCTCCGGACCCCGAAGGTCTCAGGCTGCTGCGGCCGCACGCGGACACCAGCCGCCCGAAGCTGACCGTCAGAGCCGACGCCGCCACGGCCGCAGCCATCTTCCCGCCAGGCTCGGCCGGAAGCGGAAGCGGAAGCGGCCGAACGCCGTGCGTCGACGCACCGGGTCCGGCGGGGGAAACACCGGCCCGACGCGGAAGTGGGACCTCGGTGGGACCTCGGCGGGCTCCGGGCCCGGGTCGAGGGGCAGCGATGGCCTCGGCGGCTGTGGAGAGCTTCGTGGCCAAGCACCTGGACCTCCTGGAACTCGAGAGAGACGCGGAGGTCGAGGAGCGCAGGTAGGCCGGCCGCCGGCCTCGTTCCCTCGGGGTGGGTCCAGCCGTTTTCCTCCAGGCCCGCCCCGTTCAGACCTGGGGCGGAGCCTGGCCTCAGTCGGGCTGGCGTCTCCTCACCTGATCCCGACACCCTGCTGCTCGGTCACCCTCCAGAGAGGGGACTCTTGTCACCTCCCGCCAAGCCATTCCATTTTTCGACCCTCAGAAAAGTCTTTTTCTCTACCTGAACACCCCACCCCCACCCCAACAACGTGCTTTCAACCCTTTCTCTTATTTATCTATCCATAAACGTTGTTTGCATCTATTCTGTGCCAGGCCCTGGCAAAATGAGTAAGAGTAGAGTCTGTTTATTGATACGGTCATTTGGAGGCTGAGTAGGAACAGAAAGTACACACGGAAGAGTCAACAGTTCCCCATCCACCGTGATAAAGGATAACCCGGGGGGAGAGAATAGAAGGTTCTTTGGGAGCTTGGAGGGAGACTGTTGCGTCCCCTGGGGAGAATCAAGGTTGGCTTCATGGAGGAGGTGTTACTTGAGTAGAGCCTGAAGAAAAGTAGGGAGTTAAGAGGGTGGATATAGGGAGGAGGAGCATTCCTGGAAGAAATGTGGGGAGGAAGAGCAGCCCTGCCTCTGAGGACAGGAGCAGGAAAGAGCCCAGCCTGTGTCTGGGTGGGAGTATTCATTTGACTGAAATAATATGAGTTAATACTTACAGAATGCTGTAAAAGTACTTTACACACATCAATTCCTTTAAACCGCATGTCTACCCTTTGGATCTCTTTTATTCCTATTTTATATATAAGGAGATTGAGACAGAGAGAAGTTAAGCAGCTTAACCCAAGATGTCACAGGGAGAACCCGCATGTGAGGCCAGGCAGCCTGATTACAGAGTGTGCACTCACCTGTCGCACTGCACACAGGGACAGGACTTATTTAAGAAACTTTTGATGACGAGGGTCAGGAGACAGTACGCAGTCATATCCACCTTTTTAGAGCCCCAGCTCCTTCATTAAATGGGAACAATTCCCATCTCCCAGCTTTGCTCCGAGAATGAAATGATGTCATTAGTCAGGTGTTCCGCAGGGTAGAGGACAGATCGTGTCAGTGGCCGTCCCTGATGATGACAGATAGATAGGCAGCAGCTGGACAGAGAAAGGCCTTGCTGAGGAACTTGTGTTATATTCTGTCTTGCTGGGCGATCGGGTGGGGAAATCCTAGAGGTAAGGAGCTAGCAGACTCTGCTTAGTCTGGAAGAGCAGCAGTGTGGGCTTGAACCAGGGCTGGGGCAGTGACCATGAGAGAGAGAGAGAGAGAGATTCAGGATATGACTGGGAGTCGGGGTCGATGAGACCTAGGGAAAAGCGGGAACCAGGAGGTCGGGGTGTGGGAGGGTGGGGAGGTAAAGTTAATTGAAGGTTCTGGCTTGGATAATTGGGAGGCCAATTAACTGCACTGGAGAATATAGGAAGAGGAGCAGATTTGGGAGTGGGGTGGATTCTGAGTTTCTTTCGGGGGCAGATTTAGTGCCTTTGCACAGCTCTTTATCTGTTGTTTCCCTCATTTTCTCTTTCTTGTATGGGTGGAAGTAAAAGCTGGTCAAGTGCAAACACTGAAGTATCAACACTGGGTATATTCTAGGTCCTGGCAGGAAAACATCTCTGTGAAAGAACTCCAGAGCAGAGGTGTCTGTTTGCTGAAGCTGCAGGTTTCCAGCCAGCGAACTGGGCTGTATGGACGGCTGCTGGTCACCTTTGAGCCCAGGAAGTGTGGGTCTGCATCAGTACTTCCCAGTAACAGCTTTACTTCCGGTTGGTGTATTTCTGATATGGAAATATGTTGAATATTGGCTGACATTCAAATTGGGGCATTTATTCTTGTAAGGACTTGATTACACCCAACCAGTGGGAGATTAAAAGTGTTGCAACAAAGAATCCTTCATTAGAAATTTGAACTCCTTTGCTTCTTTTATAGTGTAGATTATTAGCACAATCCAAAATGGTAGCTGCTGGCCATAAGAGGTTATTGAGCACTTGAAATGTGGCTGGTGATATACTGACTATGCAAAATCCATACCAGCTCTGGGAGACTTACTCAAAAAAAAAAATTTTTTTTAAGAATATCTCATGAGTAATTTCTTCAATTAACTGTTACATGTTGAATAAATATTTTTAATGTATTGGGTTAAGTAAATTACATTATCACTAAAATGAGTTGTACATGTTTCTTAAAAAAAATAATTTTTTTATATTGTTTTTTCAAAATACACTCACACACCATACAGACCATCTGAAGAATACAATCACTGGCTCAGCATCGTCACGTAACTGTGCATACGTCTTCATGGTCAGTTTTGGAACATTTCCATTACTCCAGAAAGGAAATAAAAATAAAACAATAAAACCCAAATCTTCCCATACCTCTTATCCCCACTCCCCACCCATTGACCGATAGTATTGCTGGGTACATTTGTTAACTGTTAAAGAATATTAAAATATTACTGTTAACCATAGTCCATAGTTTGCAATAGGTACATTTTTCCCCATGTATCCATCTATTACTATTTTTTAAAACATTTGTTCCCCCTATTACTTATTTATTTTTAATCCATATATTTTACTCATTTGTCCATACCATAGATAAAAGGAGCATCAGACACAAGGTTTTCACAATCACATGGTCACATTGTGAAAGCTATATCATTATACAATCATCTGCAAGAAACATGGCTACTGGAACACAGCTGTACAGTTTCAGGCACATACCTCTAGCCACTCTAATACACCTTAGACTAAAAAGGGGAAATCTATATAATGCATAAGAGTAACCTCTAGGATAACCTCTTGACTCTGAAATCTCTCAGCCACTGACACTTTATTTTGTCTCATTTCTCTCTTCCCCCTTTCAGTTGAGAAGGTTTTCTCAATCCCTTGATGCTGAGTCTCAGCTCATTCTAGGATTTCTGTTCCACGGAGTTTATACCCCTGGGAGTCATGTCCCATGTAGAGGTGGGGAGGGCTGTGAGTTTGCTTGCCGTATTGGCTGAGAGAGAGATAGGTCACATCTGAGCAACAAAAGAGGTTCTCTGGGGGTGACTCTTGGGCTTAATTTTAAGTAGACTTAACCTATCTTTTGCAGGGATAAGTTTCATATGAACAAACCCCAATATTGAGGGCTCGGCCTATGGATTTGATTGTCCCCACTGCTTGCAAGAATGTGAGGAATTCCCCAAATGGGGAAGTTGAATTTTCCCCCTTTCTGACCATTCCCCAAGGGGGACTTTGCAAATACTTGTTTATTTGCTGTCAAATCACTCTGGGATTTATCAGGGCTTCACACTGGACAAATCTACAAAATCTCATGCCCTATTCAAGGTTCCATGTACTTATGGTGTTCAATTAACCTGTCCATATAAGTTATACGCACTAGTCAAAATATGAATTTTGTACAAAATAAACATTTAAAAAATAATTTTTAATGTGGCTACTAGAAAATTTCAGATTACATGTGATTCTCATTATGTTTTTATTGGGCAATGCTGATCTAACTCATTAAACAAGCAGTAAATGTAATTTGTGCTGGGCATACTCTGGCTAAGTTTGTGCCCGCCCTCTCAGTAAGGAAGGGCAGCTAGAAGCAGCTCACGGGCTTTCTGAGAAATGCAACTTCTTGGCCACAGGCCTAGAATGTTGTGTTAGGTAATCTCCTACTTGGAAACTTGGAGAAAACAGTGTTGCCAACACTACTTTTTTTTTTATGTGGGCAGGCACCAGAACATGAACCCAGGGCTCTGGCCTGGCAGGCGAGAGCTCTGCCACTGTGCCACCATTGCCTGCCCAACACTACTTTTTTTTTTTACTATAAAAATCTCTCTGCCTTGTTTTTGTGATGAAAGATTTTTTTTTTAATTTCGTAAGACTCTTAACTTTGCAATTGTAGGAATGTTAGCTAGATTTGGAGAAAATAGAAGTGAGAGAACTGTGGCATGGGATCAGACCTGAATAGAGTTTAAGGTGTGACTTATAGTCACTCGCCCTCTGAAGACTGGGGCTAGAGGAATAATAATAGGACCTTGTGGAGCTGCTTTTGGGATCCAGTGAACAGGATTGCATGTATTTGCAGGTGGTTTGTAAGTGAAAAATGCAGAGGTAAAAATACATATTCATTAAGTGTTGTGGGATGAATGATTTAAGAGATTGATAAATAGTCGATGCCAAACAGGAAGTCAGAGGAAGTGCCATCTAGGTGGAAAAGTAGGGAGCTGAGAAATTTTGATGTGTCAATGTAGCTGTTGATTAAATTCAGGTAGAGTTGTTTTTCTATCTTCCGAGGAGCAGAAGTCTCCACCTTCCGAGGCTCAGCAGCTCAAAAATATAAATCCTGATGTGTTGGATCCTATACACGGGATAGTCCTGGAAGGAATGGAGCTGTGTGTTTAGCCCTTGCAGCAGTCCCTGGACACCAGGCCGGTCCTTTGTTCCCAGGACCATTGTGGTCATCAACTGTTTGTCTTTATAGAGTTGGGGAAGGAAACAGAGATCAGATATAAGGTACAGATGGAATTCATTGCCTAGAGGAAAAACAACCAGGGCTAAAAACATGCCTGATGCCTGGTTGGTGCTTTTACGTACTATCGGATGCAGCATCAGTGGGGTGCAAATAGAGGTGGGTAGCCCTGGCTTTTATTTCAGCATTGAACCTGTTTCCCTGAGAACTGCATGTTCCTGGTGACAGTAAACCCAAGTCATGTTGGCTTAGGCAAGAGGGAACACGTTGGTTATCACAAGTGGAAGGCTAGCTTCAGGGCTTCAGGGTGGTTGCCAGGACCGAGTCTCTCCATAAAGAAAAGGCTCCACCTTCTCCCGGGTTGCTTTCCTTCGTAGACACCTTGCGGTAACAGTTCCAAACTCTCCATCCTCTCAGGTTTCTGGTGTAGCAGAAAAGAGTGAGTGTCCCTTTCCCAGACCCCAAAGCAGAAGTCTTACTGTAGTTCTCGTGCTCTGATTTGGTCACGTGCTTGTCCCTGAACCGGAACCTGGGGGTGCATTGTGGGGTGGAGGGTGATGTGGCTTGGGCCCTGGGCTGCATCGGGCTGGGGCCCCTCAGAATCACCTGGCGATGGGTGGATCCCTAACCTTTATCACAGGAAGTGGGTGGTCCATGCCAAGGAGGCAAGTATGCAACCACTGTCTCCTGTCTTCCCCAGATGTGCTTTTGGTCCTCCTTTGTTCTGGGCCCATCCTCCTTGTCTGTCCCTCCTCAGAGACTCTCCCAGCACTTTCGCTAAAATGACATCCTGGTCTCTCTACAGCGCCTCCCTTTGCTGCATCTCTGTATGGTACTTAGCCCAGACAGCATCTGTACATCGTCATATTTGTCGTTCCTCCTGCCCTGTTGGCAGGGGTTGGGGCGGGAGGTCTGTTTATAATCCAGCTCCAACGCAGGACAGCGCCTGGCACAGAGTAGGCACTTCAAATATTTCCTGACTGGCATGGTTCTTTTAAACAGCTCATTGATCCTAAGTAAATTTTCCTGTGATTTAGACGTTGATAATTTTTTTCAACGCTACTGATTTCATTTAATAAAGAATGTAACAAAGATATAGTCATTGAGTCATGATGGAATTTGTCATATAATTTACATCTAGCTTTTTCAGTCTTTTATGTAGCTTTGAGTTGTTTTTGCAGGTGACATAGTGGGTCTGTATGACTCTGCTAACGAGGGCGGTCAGCTGGCCACGGGGATCCTGACCCGGATCACCCCAAAAGCCATCACAGTCGCATTTGACGAGACTCATGATTTCCAGTTGAGCCTGGACCGAGGGAATTCCTACAGACTCTTAAAACTTGCCAATGACGTCACTTATAAGCGACTGAAAAAGTAAGTGTGTCTTGAAATCATTCGTAACCTTTTCCTTAAACACATCTCGCTCAGTCCTATGCTTCTTCCCTTGAGCAAGAAAGAGCAGCTGCCTGTCATCCTGGGGCGTTTCTGTGTGTCATGAGACGGTGGCTGCAGGCGGCAGCGTCGGGCAGAGGCAGGGGCACTGAATTGCTGTTTTTCTTCAAGCTCCTAATCTCAGTTTTCTCCCCTGGCAGAGCTCTGATTGCTCTAAAGAAGTATCATTCGGGCCCAGCGACCTCTCTCATAGAGGTTCTCTTCGGCAGCTCTACCCCCAGTCCTGCCAGTGAAATACGTAAGAACTCCTGGATTTTCTTTTTTGACTAAAAGGCATATAGAGAAGAACATGATCATGGGCTAGTTTAGTGGAGTTTGAGAGAGTGCAGTTAGATGCAATCTACTTTAGCATCCTTTTATAAATTACTTGGAGTGACTTGTATGAATTAGACTCTTTCTTGTGCATAATACTGAAAAAAGTAGCTCATTCCAGTTTTTTTAGAATGCTGTCTTTAAGATGTCTAAATATCTTGCTTTCAAATGTAAGACTATTTCTTCTAGCTAGGTGCCCCGAGAATAGAGAATAGCTGATCACACTTCATGCTTGGTAGCATTTTTTTAGTTTGAAAATCTCAGTTCTTTTAGTATTTGATTATTTTCTCAGCATCCCTTGGATTTCAGATACTGTACTTCTGATTATGATGTTAACATGTTTATAGTAAAAGCTTGAAAATAAAGAAGCATGTAAACAAGGGGGGAAAATCACTCAAGAGCCTGCCATGTAGGGTCAGCCTCTCTAGTTTTGGTGTGTATTCCTTTAGTCTCTGCATCCACGTAGCACAGTATGTCTGCTTCATGTTTATATCTCTTACCTGTATCACTCCAGTGTCCTATTAGCTTTAAAGACACAGGGCTATTTTGTGGTGCTTTTTCACTTCATGGTTCTTCGTGTTGAGGTGTTTCATGAATGTTCATTTTCCTTTTGTATTTACCTTTGAGAGTTCTAAAAGCGCTCACATTTCAGTGATTTTTTTCCCCCAGCAAATATTTATTGAGGGGATACTTTGTGTTGGGTACTGAATTAGAAATTTATTTATGTTTTAAAGAACGTGGTATATGTTGGGTAGAGCTGTTGGCGGAGAATAAGGCACATGGTGTGGAGTAGTGGCATGAGCAGAGAAGTTTGGATTCGATGGTCCATCACTGGTCCCACATTCTCCTTTTATAACTGTTTCAGTTATAATTATTTACAGTTGTTTCTGTGACCACCCTTTGCTCACAAATTGAGCAGTCACATAGGCAGAGCTTCTCTAGGCTCCAGCCCTGTGTATTGAATGCTGAGGATTTGGAGCGGAACAGAACAGTCTCTGTTCTCAAGGAGCACAGAGTACGAGCAGCAAACAGTGTTGGGCGTGGCAGATTTAAAATAGATATATCATGCTGGGATTTGTTATTAGTTCCTTTTTGCTTGTTTGTCTTTTGTCATTTTATGGTCACTTTAAAAGGGAAATATGTAGAAACTAGTACGTTCCAAGAAAGATTTACGTCAGAAAAATCTGTTATTCTAGAGTATGAGTTGGCATGCTTTTTCTGTAAAGGGTCGGATAGTAAATATTTTGCAGGCCAAGTGGTCTCTTTTGCAACTCAGCTCTGTCGTTGTATCAGAAAGCTGCAAATAGGCATGGCTGTGGTCCAGCATAAACTTGATTTGCCAAAATAAGCAATGCTTTGAGCTGGATTTAGTCCATGGTCGATCCCTGTTCTAGAATAAATCTTTTGAAAATAAAGCAGATTTCTTTTCTGTGGTTGGACTTTGCTCCCGGGGATTCATGCTGACCCTTTGCGTGTATCACTTGTTTCCATCAGCGCACACTCTGAGTGGAAGAAATGTCAGGGAAAAGCAAGTAGGAGTCTAACCGCTGTTGCCTCTTCTGCAGACCCAGTGACGTTCTATAACACCTCCCTGGATGCCTCCCAGAAAGAAGCTGTTTCATTCGCACTGTCCCAGAAAGAGCTTGCCATCATCCATGGGCCTCCTGGCACTGGGAAAACCACGACTGTGGTAGAAATAATTCTCCAGGCTGTGAAACAAGGCTTAAAGGTGGGTAGGGAGGACTCTTTCTTGGTCAGGTAGTCATCAGCTCCTGGTCTGCACATAGCTGGGTTTTGGCCTCGGTTCTTCAGCCTCTGCCGGGAACACTGCTGGGCATTTTCTGATGGAGCATTGTGCTGGGCCCATTGCTCTCTGGCAGCCCTGGAAGAACCAGAATCCTGGCTGTTGGCTTTGTGCCCGGGAGCATCTGTCTGGGTGATGGAGAAGGGTTCCTGTAAGCCCTGAAGGCCTCGCTCAGCATTCACTTGCTCATCAGACTTGCTGTGCTTGTGCTGGCTGCTCAGCCCTGCTGGGTGCTGCACATATGGAGTTGATCGGCCTGGTCGGGGTCCTTTGGGAGCTCTAGTTGTGGTTGAGGGAGGCAGGCAGACTTAGAGTTAACCAAGTAGTTGGGTAAAGTGATCGGATGTGTGCTATGCACACACTGCTGATTTTCTGAGTGTGGAATATAATACTGTACTTTATTGTTCACTTATTAATGGTTGAGAAAGGATTTGCTAATGGCATCAGCGTGAGTTGTTATTGATTCTAAAGCAGGTGCAAAGCTTTTAAAAAAACATGCCTGATGTAAAAATGTTGGATAATGATGAGAATTGGAATAATAACATCTTATAGTCCTGATTCTCTGTAAGCACTTTCCATGTATTTACTCATTTTAACCCTCACAGAGACCCTGTGAGTTAGGTACCACTGGTGGCCCTGGTGAGGGAACTGTGAGGCAAGGGTCAGTTCCCCAGTCTTTCAGCAGAGAGCGGCGGGGCCAGGATTTACACTTGGGCAGGCATCTCTCCAGAGGCTCTGGGTATAGCCCCTGCATCTTGCTGCCTCTGCAGGCGGAGCTCGTCCTGCTCAGAACTGTGGGGAAACCTCTCACTCAGTTAAAAACTACAAGTGAGGGTCTTGGCACAGATATTTGAAAACTGATGAGAGAAGATGGCTTATTGAGGGAAAGCAGATTTGGTGGTTTTATTGGATGCCTACTGTTTGAATAAACAGACAAATGGGACATGTGCACGCTTGTATGTAAATGTGCTTTCGGATGAGTCAGCGGAGATGGAGGTGATGCCAGGTGCATGGGGTATGGTAGCTACTGCCTCCTTTCTGGGCTCCTTGTTCTTGAGGTCGAGGGCATGGAAGGGCTGTTCTCTCTGCCTTCTGGGCGCGTGGCCAGCCCCCCCGCTTCACCTTCTGCTCCTAATAGAGTTTCAGAAGCAACATTAGAGCCGATTCAGAGAGATTTTTCCCTTGTTTGACTTTGTCAGATGGCAAAATGATTACCGGTAGCACACACTCCACCCTTCTTCCTTACCTCTAAGACTTCTTGTTTGTTTTAGTGAAAAGTTAAATGGTTTAATTTATAAATAAGTGGCTAAACCCTAATCTGAACTCTACCTTCTCCAAGGTTCTGTGCTGTGCTCCCTCTAACATCGCAGTAGATAATCTGGTAGAGCGCCTGGCCCGGTGTAAGCAAAGGATTCTGCGCCTCGGACACCCGGCCCGACTCCTGGAATCCATCCAGCAGCACTCCCTGGATGCGGTTTTGGCACGCAGTGACACGGCTCAGATCGTCACAGATATCCGAAGGGACATCGATCAGGTCTTTGTATGTATTTCTCTGCCAGTGTCGAGTTGGTGTGTAGTTTGCCTGTCTGCAGTCTTCTTGCAGTTTATCATGCCAGTCTTCATTCCTCTTTGTTCCCTCTCACCTCCATCGATTTATTTATGACTTCAAAAATTGGGACTGTCCGTTTTTTTTTTTTTTTTTTGGCATGGTCAGGTTCCAGGAATCGAAGCTGGGTCTTGAAAATTCTGCCCGTGAGCCTCCGTTGCAGTGCTCTGACTGCCCGTTTTTGATAGAGGACTATACTCAGCACGTAACAGTGGCTCACCTGTCAAGGTAGCTTGATTCTTAGGTGCGGGATTGCCTTAAAGCACACATTTCTCTGCGTCTTCCTATAACTGGCCATGTTATCTAGGTAATACTTGCAAGGAATAAAAACGAGCCGGAAAATAAAAATGCAAGAACGATGCCCCCTGCCCAGTCTTTTTGTCCATTTTATGTTATTGTGAAAGCTAGCACCAGTCACCTGGACAACTAGGTAGGTAAAAAATTCAATTTGAAAACTCATTTTTTCTTGTAGTCCAATACCTTCGCCCTCTTTGGTCCTCTGATTTACATGTTTGCCCTAATTGCCTAAATGGCACTTCCCATCTTGCATTTGTTCCCATCAGCCCCACCTGTCCACTTGACTCACATTTGTACTCTTCTGTGTCCTAGCCTTGGAAGAGTGAGGGTAGCAGGTACTGGGGGCTGGGAATCACATGCCTTTCCCCAGGCCCTGTAGGCAGGAGCTGCTCTGGCTGATGGTTAGACTGCCTGGCGGCCACTGTGGAAATAGTTGGCACACTTGGAGGTGTGGAACCAGGATGAAGGCATGCAGACCGGGGCTGACGGTGGTTTAGGAATGTGTTATTTGCTTCATCACAGATTTGGATGACTTCATCTTCTTGATCCCATTTAAACCATTGCTTTTAAAGATTTTCTTCTCTGTAAATCCAGCACAGTAAAATACCTCCTATCACTCCTGCCAGAACCCCATCTTTTCCATTGTCCAAAGCAGAGATCACAAATAATAGAAGGGTTAAGTGTCTTTTTTTTTGAAGAGAGAAAGAGTTTATTACTAGGCACATAGTAGGAGAGCAGATGGCCTATCAGCCCAAAATCCGTCTCCCCGATTTGTAGTAATTTGGGTAGTTTTATTAGAGAAACAGTGGGCAGGGTTTAGGGTAATGAGCACCATGGCTCCAGATGATGTAATTAGAAGTATTCTGATTTTATTGAGCATGCGCACATTGATTGCAGGCTTAGTCACAGAATGTACGAAAAACATGGCAGAATGAGGTACAGGTGACTTGTAGGTTAAAGTCTAAGCTACTGCATGTGTGTGTGTGTGGTGGGGGGACACTTTAGTTAGATGCAGTCTCGGTCATCAAGACAATTTTTTTTTTTTTGGATAGCCACGTGGGTCATTGCATTTAATTTAATATAGCTTAAATAAAATAGCTATTCTTTTCAGGTGGACCTTATAAACATTTCAAGAGCTAAGAGTCTAGGATTTCTGTATATTATTAGGTGAAGTTTGCAAAAATTATCCAATCTTTGCTGCTATGTATTTTTTCCCCCTATTATTTATTTATTTTTAATCCATATGTTTTACTCATCTGTCCGTAAGGTAGATAAAAGAAGCATGAGACACAAGGTTTTCACAATCATACAGTCATATTGCAAAAGCTATATCATTATACAATCATCTTCAAGAAACATGGCTAGTGGAACACAGCTCTACACTTGCAGGCAGTTCCCTCCAGCCTCTCTGTTATGCCTTAACTAAAAAAGTGATATCTATTTACTGTGTAAGAATAACCTCTCGTCTCTTTGGAATCTCTCAGCCATTGACACTTTATTTTGTCTCATTTCACTCTTCCCCTTTCGGTCGAGAAGGTTTTCTCAATCCCTTGATGCCGAGTCTCAGCTCATTCTAGAATTTCTGTCCACGTTGCCAGGAACGTCCACACCCCTGGAAGTCCTGTCCCACATAGAGAGGGCGAGGGCAGTGAGTTTGTTTATTGCGTTGGTTGAGTGAAAGAGGCCACATCTGAGCAACAGAAGAAGTTCTCTTGGGGGTGACCCTTAGGCCTAATTTAAGTAGGCTTAGCCTATCCTTTGTGGGGTTAAGTTTCATATGAACAAACCCCGAGATTGGGGGCTCACCCTAATGCTTTGGTTGTCTCCACTGCTTGTGAGAATGTCAAGAATTCTCCACTTGGGGAAGTTGAATTTCCCCCCTTTCTTACTGTTTCCACAAGGGGACTTTGCAAGTACTTTCTTATTCACTGTTCAAATCACTCTGGGATTTATCGAGGCATCACTCTGGACAAACCTACAAAATCTTATGCCCTAGTCAAGGTTCCATGTACTTATGGTGTTCAGTTAAGCTGTGCACATAAATTATATTAGGAAATGCACTAGTTGAAATATAAATTTTGTACCAAATAAACATTTTTTGCTTTAGTCTCACATATAAGTTAAAAGTTTTTAAATATTAATTACCATCTATTTTGACACCCTGCATTATTGACATTCCTTTGTTCTTCCTCATGCAAAACATTTTAAAATTTGTACATTTAGTCTCTATCATTATACATTCTAAGCATTCCTAGATTATACCATCTCAGTCTTTATCGTCTATCTTTCCTTCTGATTTCATTTGTGTCCCCAGGCCTCCTCCCTCTATCATTCTCACATTCAGCTTCATTCAGTGTTCTAACATAATTGTATTACAGTTAGGTAGTATCGTGCTATCCATTTCTGAATTTTTACAATCAGTCCCATTGCACAATCTGTATCCCTTCAACTCCAGTTACCCAATATCTCATCAAAATAATTTGGGACTTGAGATGAGTTAATTCTGGACGGACCCAGGACCCTTCATTGACAAACACTAGGGGCTATCTTTGGTGATTACAAGACTCTAAAGTTGAAAAACTGGATAAGGTAGGTACAGATGAAGGTTAATCACAAGGTTTTTACAATCACGGGGTAGAAGATGTGGGCTGTACAAGCATTATCACAGGTCAAGGCAGCTGGATTACAATTCAGAGATTTCAGGTATTTCCATGTCTGCTCCAGTATGCTAGAACACAAAAAGGAATATTTATATCAAAATCATCCCTGAAATCCTGATTTCTCAGGTACAATTTGTCCCTCTCATTTGATACTTATTTCTCAATCTCGAGGGATAACTAGGCAATGACTCTGACTGCTTCAAGGCTGAAAAGGGGCGTTGTTATTAAGAGGCAAAGGGATGGACTGATGAAACCAGTTATTCTTGGAGAGTCCAGTATCTCTGGGTTTCAGAGCTTCTCTGGCATTGGACAATCTGGAAGTTTCAAGTCTCTGAAAAACAAACTTACATAAAATTTTATAGAGCCCAGGATATCTTTCGGGGTTTCCAGGAACACTTGTTGGTTGGGGTTTGCCGTATTGTGGCAGTTTGCAGTACCTGGCTGAAATTTGCATAACAGTAACCTTCAGAATGACCTCTCAACTTGAAATTTGAAAATCTCTTAGCTGTTGAAACCCTGTTTCTTTTCCTTTCCCCCTTTAGGTCAGTTCATCCATGATGTCAGGGCCAGGGTCATCCTTGGAACTTATGTCTCACGGTGCCAGGGCCAGTTATGTCCTGTGGTTCCAGGGCCAGCTATGTCCTACAATGCCAGGGTCAGTTATGTTTCACACTGCCAGTGCCAGGCTTATAGCCCTGGAAATTATGTCCCATGTTGGGAAGAAGCTCAGAGTTTGGCTTAGAGAGAGACCACGTTTGAGCAACAGCTGAAATTTTCTGGAGATGGCTCATAGGCACTAATCCTAAGTAGGTTCAGTTTACTACTGCAGAAACAAGTTTCATAAGGGCACGCCTCAAAATTGAGGCCTTGGCTTATTAAATTGGGAGCCCCTTTTGCTTAAGAAACTGTCAGGAATTCCCCAGGTGGGGAAGCTTAATAGTTCTATTTTTCTAGTTCCTCAAGGGACTTTGCAAACACTTTTTGATTTTCTGCCCCAAATACTCTGAAATGCATCATTGTATAACATTAACTTGTATAGAACATTAAGATTTTGTTCCTTATTCCAGATTCTATGTCAAATAAAGCTGAATTAAGTTGTTTAACTGACTAGACAGATTAAATTAGATAGTGCAAATTTTGGACAAAGTAAACATTTTTCTTTTATCTCACACAAAAGTTAAAGCTTTGAAATACAGACAATATTGTTCTTTTCTTTGTATATTGATTTACTTTAGCTTTAAGCAGATCAGTTTCATCACACCTTTAATTGGAGTTTGGTCTCTTGCGGTTTTTTTTTTCCCCTTTTGTTCCAGGCTCAAGGGTATATATTTTTTAATTTATTTATTAATTAAAAAATTAAGAAACAAAATAAAACATCAACATACATAATCAGTAATTCACAATATTTTCACTTAGTTGCATATTCATTTCTTAGAACATCTGCATTAATTCACAAAAAGAAATAAAAAGACAATAGAAAAAGAAATAAAACGAACACAGGGAGGAAAAAAAAAAGATTATATCTACCATACCCTTTATCCCTCGCTTTCATTGATCACTAGTATTTCAAACTAAATTTATTTTAGCATTTGTTCTCCCTATTATTTATTTTTATTCCATATGTTCTACTCCTTTGTTGACAAGGTAGATAAAAGGAGCATCAGACACAAGGTTTTCACAATCACACAGTCACATTGTGACAGCTATATCATTATTCAATCATCCTCAAGTAACATGGCTACTGGAACACAGCTCTACATTTTCAGGCAGTTCCCTCCAGCCTCTCCATTACATCTTGAATAACAAGATGATACCTACTTGATGCATAAGAATAACCTCCAGGATAACCTCTGGACTCTGTTTGGAATCTCTCAGCCATTGACACTTTGTCTCATTTCCCTCTTCCCTCTTTTGGTCGAGAAGGTTTTCTCAATCCCTTGATGCTAAGTCTCGCTCATTCTAGGGTTTTTCTCAATCCCTTGATCTGAGTCTCCGCTCATTCCAAGATCTCTGTCCCACGTTGCCAGGAAGGTCCACACCCCTGGGCATCATGTCCCACGCAGAGAAGGGTGGTGAGACCGCTCGTCTTGTTGGCTGGAGAGAGAGGCCACATCTGAGCAACAAAAGAGGCTCTCTGGGGGTGACTGTTAGGCCTAAATTTTAAGTAGACTTGACCTATCCTTTGTGGGGTTAAGTTTCATATGAACAAACCCCAAGACTGGAGGCTCAGCCTATAGCTTTGGTTGTCCACACTGCTTGTGAGAATATCAAGAATTCAACTTGGGGAAGTTGAATTTCTCCCCATTCTCACCATTCCCCGAAGGGGGCTTTGCAAAAACTTTTCCACTCACTGATCGAATCACTCTGGGATTCATCGGGGCATCACTCTGGACAAACCAGCAAAATCTCATGTCCTAGTTGAGATTCCAAGTACTTATGGTGCTCAAACTATATACATAAGTTATATTAGGAAATGCGCTAGTCAAAATATAAATTTTGTAACAAATAAATCTTTTTTGTTTTAGTCTCACACATAAGGTGACATTTTAAAATGTTAATTACCATCTATTTTCAGCACCTTGCAATAATGACATCCCTTTGTTCTTCCTCATTCTTGCGTTTTTTTTTTTTAACTGTTGCTGTGTGGATCCATGCTAAGTTTTAGAGCTGGAGAACCAAATCTGAGTCTCAGGTGCCACTCAGACACTTACAGTTCCAGGGAGCTGCTGGACTGTACCAAGAGCAGAGCACCTCAGAATTAATGATAACAGTTAACGCTTACAATATGAGCTTTAATCTTTAAGCATTTTTAAATGAAGCTTCTTTCAGAAATAAAACCATTAAGCAGTTGTTTTATATTAAGAAACCTACCAGAAGTTTTGTTCTATTTTACTTTTACGCATTTACCAGAGTTATGTTATTTAACAGATAAAATATAGCATATATTTGTCCTGCCTTTCTTTTCAAGTTTTTCCTTGTTATGGAGTATATACTTTTAGAGAAATATTAGAGCAAAGCAGTGCAACTGACAGTTTGGCTATTTCTATGATCTGTAGCCTTTTAAGAATAATTAAAACCATGCCTAACAGCACTGTACCATTACTTAATATCATACAGATTAGTATCAGAATATAAATTTTTAGGAATTTATAGTTTCTAAATATATGAATACTATTTTACCTATACAAATTTAACTAGCAACAGGATAGAAAATCCCTTTTAACCTCTAAATCTTCCCAAACATCTCCTATTCAATAGATTAAACTCTTAAATGCCTTTTTGAGGTGTTAAAGTAAGTGGAGGTTAGTAAAGTAAGTGGAGGTAAAATTGGCATTTTAGAAGCCAATTTTTTTTCACTGTCTTCACAAATTTGGAATAATAATTGAAGTCAGTCTCTCTATTTATAAACTACTAAAATCCAAATCCTGAAATGGGCAGGTGCTTTTTCTTGCCCAAGAGCACGTTAACTGCCTCTCTACAGGGCGTAGCTGAGCCCTGGTTTCCGGTCCCTGAGGAGTTTACAGTAAAAAACACCATGTGCTTCGAGGACTAAAACATTCCCTTTCCGGGTGTCCCTGTGTAGGTGATGGTGACTTTGAGTCAGGTTAGGATGCCAGGTCCTTAGTTGCTGTGTACATCTGTTACTCCTTCAAGGAAAATTTTAATTTTTTTTAGTGGTTTTTAAGGAACGCATTGAACCAGACCAACTGATTTTAAATAAAAGCACTTCATAAATGAATAACAGCTAAAGAAGCTCAAAGTCGGGTAAAATGTTTCTGTTTTCTTTGCTTCCCTTTATAGGCGAAAAACAAAAAGAACCAGGATAAGAGAGAGAAAAGTAATGCTCAAAATGAAATTAAGCTGTTGAGAAAGGAACTGAAGGAGAGGGAAGAAGCAGCTATGCTTGAGTGCCTCACTTCAGCAGATGTTGTCCTTGCAACAAACACAGGTGAGAGACACACGGTCTCCTTCCCTCCTGTCTGGCCTCAAAGAATGAGTTGGGAACTATTTCTTCTCCTTTAGTTTTCTGGTAGGGTTTTTGTAAAATTGGTTTTATATTTTCCCTTAAATGTTGGGTTAAATTCACCAGGAAAGGCTTCCGGGCTTGGAGTGTTCTTCTGAGACCACTGCAAATTCAGTTTCCTTAGTAGATATGGAGATATTGAAGTTATCTGTTCTTGAGTGAGCTTGTATCTTTCACGGAAGTTGCCCATTTTATCTCAGTTGTTGAATGTATAGGCATGAAGTTCTTCATAGTAGTACCTTATTGTGTTAGTTAGATTCAGTTGTCATCTTGGCCAGGTGAGCATACCTAGTCTTGTTGCTGCGGACATAAGCCAATGGTACGTGAACCTCATCTGTTGCCAATTACATCTGCAGTCAGCTAGGATGCGTGTCTGCTGCAGTGAGTGACGTTTGACTTAATTGGCTGGTGCTTAAATGAGAGAACGCAGCGTAGCACAGCCTAAGCAGCTCGGCATTCCTCATCTCAGCACTTGCAGCTCAGCCCAGGCCTTTGGAGATCAGAAAGGAATCACCCCGGGGAAAGTTGTTGGAACCCAGGGGCCTGTAGAGAAGACCAGCAGAGACCATCCTGTGCCTTCCATGTAAGAAAGAACCTCAGTGGAAAGTTAGCTGCCTTTCCTCTGAAGAACCAACAAAATAAATCCCCTTTTATTAAAAGCCAATCTGTCTCTGGTGTGTTGCATTCTGGCAGCTAGCAAACTAGAACACTTATCCTTTTAATTAATAACTATCAATCTGCAACAGATTCACCTCTCCCATTCCTGGTATTGGTGATTTGTATCGTCCCTCTTTTTTTTCTTGATCTTATGACTAGTGGTTTATCAATTTTATTGCTGTCCCCAAAGAACCTAATTTTGCTTTTGTCAATTTTCTCTATTGCTTTTTTGTTTTCTGTTTCATTAGTTTTGTCATTGATCTTTATTATTTCCTTTATTTTACTCTTTTGGGTTTAATTTGGCCTTCTTTTTCTAGTTTCTTGAGGTGGAACCTGAGGGCATTGGTATGAGACATTTTTTTTCTTTTCCAGCATTGGCTTTTAGTGCTGTAAACATCCGCCTAAGTACAGCTTTCATGGCAGCTGATAATGTTGTCTTTTCATTTTCATTCATGTCCAAATACTTTTTAAATTTCCCTTTTCATTTCTTCTTTGACCCTTGATTATTTAGAAGTGTGTTAGTGTCCAAATATCTGGGGATTTTCCAGATGTCTTCCTGTTACTGATTTCTCATTTAATTCCTCTATGGTCAGATGACATACTCTGTATGACTTCAGTCATTCCAGTTTTACTTAGACTTGTTTTATGGTCCCCAGTGTGGTTCCTCTCGGTAAGTGTGCCATGTGCGCTTGAAAAGGATGTGTATTCTGATTTAGTTGGGTAGAGTGTTCTATAAACATCACTCAGGGCATGACAGTTGACAGTGCTGTTCCCATCTGGTATATCCTTGCTGATTTTCTGTTGTCATGCTCTATTAACTTCTTGAGAGAGAGGTACTGAGATTTCTGACTAATTGTGCAGTTGTCTGTTTATCCCTGCAGTCGTATCAGTTTTTGCTTCATTTTGTTGGAAGCTCTATTTTTAGGGGCACAAATGTTTAGGTGATGTTCTCTTGATTAATTGACCAATTTATCATTATGAAATGACCTTCTTCATCCCTACTCATGTTCTTTTTTTGAAATCTCCTTTGATATTAAAATAGCCGGTCCAGCTTTATTGTGACTGGTGTTATCACGTGTTATGTATTTTTCCACCCTTTTGCTGATAATCTGAGTTTTATTATTATTAACGAAAAATGGCCTATGTATTTACCCATGTAAATACAACATTTCTGGTTCTCTGCATTCCTTTGTTTAGATCTGAATTTGATATGGTATCATTTTCCTTCTGCCTGAAAGACGTCCGTTAATATTTCTTGAAGTGTGGTTCTCTTGGTGATAAGTTCTTTTTAGCTTTTGTATATTTAAAAATGGTTTTATTTCTCCTGTGTTTTTTTTTCTTTTGATTTTAGAGTATTTTCATTACTCTAGATAAAGAAATAAAAAAGAAGACCCAAAACATCCCAGGCCCTTGTGCCCCACTGTTGCATATATTTTTTGTTTTTATTTTATTACTCTTCTACCTATATACTGTGAAAAGGGAGTGTCAGTCACAAGACCTTTGTAATCACAAGGCCACACAACAGAAGCTGTACAGTTACGCAGTCACTATCAAAGATCAAGGCTGGGGCGGGCCACGGTGGCTCAGCAGGCAAGAATGCTTGCCTGCCATGCCAGAGGACCCGGGTTCGATTCCCCGTGCCTGCCCATGTAAAAAAAAAAAAAAAAAAAAGATCAAGGCTGCTGAATTATGGTTCAACAATTTCATCATTTGTAATTTTTGAAGATATTTTTGCTGGGTGTAAAATTCTAGGTTGACAGTTTTTTCCTTTCAGCATTTTAAAGGTGTTGCTCCACTGTCCTCTGCATGAATTATTTCTAGAGAGAAATCTGCTGTCATCCTTACCTTTTTACCTCTCTGTGCCGTGTACTCCCCCTGCCCCTGGCTGCTCAAGTTTTTAGCATTGTTTTTTTTTTAATTAATTTTTTATTAATTAAAAAAAATTACAAGAAAGAAACGCAAACATCCTTAATATGTGCTCATTCCGTTCTACATATATAATCAGTAATTCACAATATCATCACATAATTGCATGTTCGTCATCATGATCGTTTCTTAGAACATTTGCATCAATTCAGAAAAAGAAAGACACCAGAAAAATAAAACAAAAACAGAAAAAGAAAAAAAGAATTTTACATACCATACCCCTTACCCCTCTGTTTTTATCAGTTTTTAAGCAATTTGATTATAATGTTCTTTGAGCTTGTCTTCTTTATGGTTTTTGTGCTCGGGGTTTGTTGCACTCCTAATGTCTGTGGGTATGTAATTTTCATCAATTTTGAAAAATAATTGCCTGTTATTTCTTCAGATATTTTTTTCTGTCCACCTGTCCTGAAGGACTCCAGTTTATCCTTATATCTGACTGCTTGAAGTCCCACAGCACTGATGTGCTTTTCATTTTTTGGATTCTTTTGTCTGTTTTTTTATTTTGGATAGTTTCTTTTGCTGTGTCCTCAAGTTCACTAACCTTTTTTATGCCATGTCTCATCTGACTTTAATCCCATCCAGTGTATTTTCATTTGAGACCCAACAGTTGGATTTGGGTCTTATTTTGTGTCTTCTGTGTATTTACTTAATTCTTTGAATCTTTAGGATACAGTTAATGTTCTGTCTATTAACTCTCTCATCTTGTGCCATTTTGGGGTCAGTTTCGATTGATTGAAGTATTTTTCTTATGGCTGCATTCTCCTGCTTCTTGGTATACCTGCTGCTGTCTGTGTGGACACCAGACACTGAGAATTTTACCCTGCTGCATGCTGGATATTTCTGTATCCCTATAAATATTCTTGAGCTTAGTTTTGTCTTCTAAAGAGTTTCATCCTTTCAGGTCTTGCTTTTAAGAATTTTTACGCTCTGAAATTTATTCTAAGGTTAATTATCCCCCACTGCTGAGCAAGCCCCTCCTGGGTTCTCTGCCCAGCATGCCATGGATGACGGGGCCTTCTGGTGTGACTGGTGGGCATAATCGCTCCTTCCAGCCCTGTGTGCCCCAGGCATATCAACTAATCCTTTTGGATGGTGTTTTTCTCCCTGGCCTCAGGTAGTTTTTCCACAAGCATGTGCTGATCAGTATTCAGCTGAATATCCAAGGATTCTCCCTACAGATCTTGAGGTTTCCTCTCTGTGCAGCTCTCTATTCTTTGTTACTCTGCCTTCCAAACTCAGCTGCACTGGTCTCTGTGGACTCTCAGTCCCATCTCTTCAACTCAGGGAATCTTCCAGGCTCTACCTGATCTCTTCTCCCTGACCCGTGGCCTGAAACTCTCAAGGCAGGAAGCTGGGGCAATCAGAGCTCACCTGTCTCTCAAGGATCACTGTCCTTTGTTACCTGCTGTCTTGACAAGTGTCATTCCGATATTTGTAGTTGCTGCAGACTGGAGGGTAAATGTGGTTCTCTTTACTCCATGTTGGGTGGAGATGGAAGACTCCCTCTTTCTGTCTTGAGCTGCTGTTACACTGCGGTAACCGTGCTTTGTAATTGATTGCTGTGGGAGTGTCACAGATGGCCTGCTGTTTGGGGGTCCCAGCATATGTTCATTGCCTCTGTGAAGCTTCTGTGTTCGTTATCACTTTGCTCCAAAATAATATTATCACAAGCATAGCAGCTTAACAACACATTTATTTTCTTACTGATTCTGTGGGTCAGGAGTCCAGACATGCCTTGGTTGAAACGAAAGTGTCACCTGGGATTACAGTCTCATCCCCCGGCTCGCCTGGGGAAGGATCTGCTCCCAGACTCCTGTGGTTATTGACAGCATTCAGTTCCTTGTGGGTGTGGGACTCAGTCTCTTGTTGGCTGTCGGCTGGAGGCCGCCCTCAGCTGCTTGCCCTGTGGCCTTCCCAACATGGCCAGTGCCCTTTCAAAGTCGGCAACGGCTAGAGGTTCTCCGAGCAGTACGGGTTATGGCCTCAGGGAATTTTATCACAGACATGACATCCCAGCATCTTCACCATATTCTGTTGGTTGGAATCAAGTCACAGGTCACAGCCTCCCTGAAGGTGAAGGAGAGGGGATCACTCAAGGCTGTGAACACCAGGAGGCTGGGGCATGGTGGGGTCTCGGGGCCACCTTAGCGTCTGCTGTCACAGGCTCTCATGGGCTTTATATTCATTGCCTTATGCAGCTGTCTTCCAAGTCAGGTAGGAGGAAAAGAATCATAGACCCAGCATATACCGTCCCTTCTTTCACACTCAGCTGTGTGGTGCCTTTACTGTGTTCTCTAGTTCTTGATGTGGATTTAGTGTTGACCTGCTGCACCTTGTAACAGGGGCTTCCCATGACCATTACCTGCTCCTCATACAGACCTGGGCAGTGCTGGTGTCATCCACCCCAGAGGTGAGGGGTCAGGTCAGGGGCTGGTGGCTTAGGGCCCAGGTCTTCATCATACCCCCAAATCTCCACTGTACCACTCTGTGTCCTGTGTCTGCTGTGGTGACCTTGTGTCATCAGATGCACGGGAGGTTTTTCCTGGATGCATGCACAGCAGTGAATTGTTCTGGGCAACCTAAAAAAAAAACCTTAGAGGAAAACGTCTTAAATGAAGGCATCAGTCTATGCATAGACTTGCCTTCTTGGCCCTAAAGGGTGATTGAGTTTGGTGATTGAAACGTTGGAGAGGCCCACGGCCAGAGGACATGCTGCTTTACACTTCAGTACTGGCAGTTTGAACCATGTTTTTTTGTTTTTTTTTTTTTTGCAGGATAAGTAGCATTTTATTTCACAAGACTGATAAAGCTGTTAAGTTAAGCACCCTTGAAGGGTCAGAAATTGGCAGATGTACCAGGGACATCTGGAATTGAGGTTAAAGCAGGCTGAAATAGGTAGATTGGTGAAAAGTCAGTGAATCACAGGTTTTTAATGTCTTTTCCAATGTTTTTGTACAACTTTAGTGCAGAAATAGATAGTGAAATTGCTGGCTTGTGGCGTGTCTCCCTCAGTGTTACTGTAGCTACCGGAAATAGCCAGAGCCTGTGTGAAGACATGTGGTTGCTGTTCCGACCAGGTGCTTCTTCGGATGGCCCCTTAAAGTTGCTTCCCGAGGGCTACTTTGACGTGGTGGTCATCGATGAGTGTGCCCAGGCGCTCGAGGCCAGCTGCTGGATTCCTCTGCTCAAGGCCCGCAAGTGTGTCCTGGCCGGGGACCACAAGCAGCTGCCCCCCACCACGGCCTCGCACAAGTAAGAGCCCCTGCCCACCGTGCCTTTGTCTGCCCCTTCCTCTCCACCCCTTTATGCAGTCCTTTGGGGTCCGTCCCAGAAGTCCTGAACTCACCAGGAGGCCCTGGTTCCGACCTCCTTTACAGCTCTGATCCCACTCTACCGGATTTATTCCGAGAGACATCTGTTCTGTTAGCCGCAGGCCCCTCGAGGTCAGAGGTCAGGTTGCATTCATCTCCGTAGCCCCAGATCAGTGCCTCGCTTGCTCCTGGTGCCCTGTCAGTGCTCCTTGGCTCCAGCATGCCCTGATGAGCCAGTCTGATGGGAATATCCTGGCCGCTTATCCTGTAAGAGCTTATCCTGTGCGTGGCACTAACCGTCCTTAGGACCAGTTAGCACATTTGAAGGACGAAGTAGTAGACTAGGTGAATTCCAAGTCTGGCAGGAAGGAGCGTTTGCCCCACGAGCCAGTCTGTCTTTTGCATCTTACCTCATGTTCCGCCACGTCCCCCTGCTCGCTCTGCTTTCTCCCCACCAGCCTCCCTGGTCCTTGCTGTCCCTTAACTGGGTCATTCCTTCCCCAGATTGTGTGCCCAGCCATCTAAATGGCTTCCCTGTTGTCCTCTAGTCCCTTGCTCCAGCTTCCTCAGTTTTTCTTAGCACTCATTACTCCTTGGCGGTTTTGAATATTTATCTGGCTGTTTGCTTATTTTCTCAGGTAGAGGCCGTGGGTTATCGTTGATCAAACTGGCCTTTTAAAAGTCATCTCCCAGGCCATGTTCAGAAAGGCACTCTTGAGGAGAGAAGTCAAGCCTTCCACATTATGGCCTCTTCTCATTTTTCCTTCATTCTTTTTTTCTTATTTCTGTTGCTTTCTGAAACAGTTCTCTACTTCACTGTATGTGTGTAGAAGTCATGCTTGAACTTGGAGCTCTGTTTATTTTTGGAGGACTAGAAAAAGGTGTTCAGGAAGTCTCTTAGGTAGACTGTCACAAAAGGGGTGTGGGTGGGGAATGGCACCTCAGGGAAAGAGGGTGCCAGAAATAAACTACTGCAGGGAGGTTTCTGCTGCCTCCCTCCCATAAAGACCCTGTGCTCATCCACCTGGATTATCCATGATAACCTCCGTATCAGTGGATCCCTGACTCAGTCATCTGCTAAGCTTTAGGTTACCACAGGCCCCAGGGGTTAGGTTGTGGATGTCTTTGGGGGCCACTGTTCAGCCAACCACACCCTCAATGAGGGGTGGGAAGCTAAGAGCTGAGTTAGTGGTCTGGGGGCCACTCTCCTCCCTGGCCTGTGGTTTCCTGCCTGGACCCTGGGATCTGGGGTGCTGCCCCACCCCTGTCTCCTTGCAGGGCTGCGCTGGCGGGGCTGTCACTCAGCCTGATGGAGCGCCTGGTGGAGCGGCTGGGCCCGCACGCCGTGCGGATGCTCACCGTGCAGTACCGCATGCACCAGGCCATCATGCAGTGGGCCTCCGAGGCCTCCTACTGCGGACAGCTCACCGCACACCCGTCCGTGGCCAGGCACCTGCTCAGGTGAGGCACCGGCTCGGCCCTGTCCCAGCTTCCCCGCCGGGCACCTGCTCAGGTGAGGCACCGGCTCGGCCCTATCCCACTTCCCCGCCAGGCACCTGCTCAGGTGAGGGGCTGGCTCGGCTCTATCCCAGCTTCCCCGCCGGGCACCTGGCCCGAATCATCGACCTGTGCAGCCTGTTTCTAAGCCTCAAGCTTAAGTGAACTGCATTCTATAAAGACTGTAGGGTAAAAGTGTGTCTCGAAGATAAATTTTCTTAATGGAGGTGAGCTGGCTGGGGGCCTGTAGCTCCAGTTCCTGATGTTTGCTTGGAGGCATTGTATCCCTGTTTGGGGATGCCGGGGAAATGCAGGTTTTGTTGTGTAAGATTTCAGTGCCTCCTCCTTGCCGTGAACTCATGGTTCAGCCTCCACTGTGTGTCAGGGACCTCCCAGGAGTGGCTGCCACAGAGGAGACCGGCGCCCCCCTGCTGCTCGTGGACACTGCTGGCTGTGGGCTGTTTGAGCTTGAGGAGAACGACGATCAGTCGAAGGGGAACCCTGGTGAGTTTGCTTGGAGAGGCTCAGCGTTTTTGTTTAAGCAGACCTTGAGCTTTTCTTTAAAAACAGAAGTCATTTTTAAATTGCCTTATCCAGAGAGGAGCTGAGTGAAGGGGAGGAGAGAGGAAACGAGCAAGGCTGTCGAGCTGTGGAAGCCTGGGAAGCAGCTCCTCTGCTGGCTTGACCAGAGCTCAGCCCACCTGGCAGGGTGCTCTCATCATTGTAGCCTTATGATGAGCTCCTGGACGTCATGGACAGGGTTGCTGGGTTAAATGGAGGGTGCTGGGCCAACTTTATACCCCAAGGTTATTTGCTGTTTGTGGAAAATACCAATTCAGCCGGATGTCTTGTGTTGTCACCCTCCGACTCAGATCTTCAGCCCCCAGGAAGCCACCTTAGACGTGATATAAAAACAGCTCCTGGGAATCACATGAGGTTTGATGGATCACAGAGGGCGGGGGGGGGGGGCTCTCTGGGTCTGAGAACCTAGTTGCTGTCCCCTCCAGGTGAAGTCCGCCTCGTCACTCTGCACGTCCAGGCTCTGGTGGATGCTGGCGTCCAAGCGGGTGACATTGCCATCATCACGCCATACAACCTACAGGTGCGAGAGGGGTGCTGCTCGTCTGTCTGTCTCTGCCAGTCAGGACTCACCCCAGCTCAGTGTGGCTGAAAGGGACAGGATGATTTATTGGCTCTGGTGACCAGGAAGTCCAGGGATGGGTTGACCTCATCATGGCTGGATCTGGGGTGCCACTGATCCCACGAAGCTCGGCTGCCTGCCTGCCTATCTCACTCTGCACACTCCATCCTAACTCTCATTTTCCAGCCAACTTCCATGGGTGGCCTGACAGCTTCAGGCTTACATTGTGCTTCCAGCAGGCTGTCCCAGTGGAAGGGACTTGTCTGTTTTATGGCATTCCCACAAGAATCTCAGCTTTGGTTTGGCTCTGGTCGGGTCCCCATCCCTGTACTGTTCACTGTAGCCAAGGACAAATTGGGTTGACTCATCTCCCCCGGGTGTTATTGGGACTGGTGGAAGTGGGCTGGTTTCTGGAGGAATATCAGGGGTTGCCAGCTTCTAGTTGGAGAGAAGTACAGCTGGTGGGAAAGCAGAAGCACAGATGCCTGCTTTCTTCTTTGATCTTTCTCACATTTCCTCTCTTTGTGCCTATTTGCTTATGAAGCACATCGTAACTAGTTTGGTAGGAAAAAGACACCTGCTTCCAAATATTATGGGATCTGTAGGAGCATTGTCATCCTTCTGTCTGAGGTCACTGGCCGTCGGGAGTCAAAAGGAATGATAAATTACGTGGGAGGGCAGGTGCCGTATTTTACACATTTATGAAAGTATTAGCACGTCCAAAGCACTTTGCCATGTTTATTCTCACAGCCGTGAGAAGGGACAGCTGCTAGACCTGCGTTTCCTTGTGAGGCCTCCTCCAGGCCTCCCGGGACTGTGGCAGCTCTGCTGTGTGTGCCCCTCTGCAGTGGCAGGTGTGACATGAGGGGCGTGATGAAGCTGTGCCCTTCCTGGTGTTTCAGGTGGACCTGCTCAGACAGAGCCTGGCTCACAGGTACCCTGAGCTTGAAATTAAGTCAGTCGATGGCTTTCAAGGGCGCGAGAAGGAGGCTGTGATACTTTCTTTCGTCAGATCCAACAGGAGAGGTATGTGACCCTTGTCAGAGCACGAAAGAAGTTTATTTATTTGGAGGGCTTATTGACTCTCTGCTCAGTGTCATGCTAGTTGCAGGAAGATGGTGAGGACTGATAGTCTTTGTCCTCAGTAAGCTCTCTGTCAAAGGAAATGGTGCAGGAGGGTGCAATGAGGGTTCTAACAGAAACTGCCCTGGGTGTCAGCCCTGCGTGGGTGGGCAGGCAGTGTGTCCTGGGGGTGGGGTGGAGGGCGGACACAAATGGGTGCTGTAGGATGGCAGGCATTAGCTGTGGCTGGGTGTGGGGTGCTGTCCCAGGCAGCAGGAACAGAGTCTGTGGAGGCTCAGAGGCACGAGTGGGCACTTGAGCAGTAGCCAGCTGGGGTGGTGGGCTGAGAGAGGAGGTGAGGCTGGGACACAGGGCCAGCTGGGAAGGGCCTGGATGCCTCCAAAGAGATGGATCTGTTCTAAAGACCAGTGTTGTCTTTCAACCTCAAGGCACGGTTTTTGTACTCCTGTGGTTTTTAGATATTCTGTTTGGCAATAAAATTATACCCAGAAACACATTTGTCAGGCATTTGTAAAGAATTTTCCAGTTGAAAGTTGAGAGCGAATAAGAGGGAAGATGAGCCATGGTGGGAAAAAAGAAAATGTGGTTTGAGAAGGTTCCTTACGCCTTCTCCTGTGTATCAGCATCTCGTGGGCTATCTCCTAGGTCTGGGCTCAGGGGGAAGGAGTTCGTGCTTACTGGAAATGAGGAACAGCCTTGGCAGCAACCAAAACCAAAATCAGATATGCTTGCCAGGCGGTGACAGTCACTAAAATGTCTGATCTAGGGCCTGCTGCCACCCTGACTCTGTCTCTGGCTGCAGGTCAGGCAGCGGCAGGGGGAGGCGAGGCAGGTGATGGCACAGTAGGTGTGGGGACTGGGGGGATGGCATGCTTGGTGAGGGGAGCGCCGGTGTGGACGTATCGTTCTTTAGGTGGTTGCTACTGACTTGGCGGCACCACCCTGTTTTGGGGACACTCGCACCGCTCAGTGACTTCTCATTCTTGGTCTTACGTCCACTGTGCCGCGTCCTCCTTGTCTTCAGGTGAAGTCGGTTTCCTTGCTGAGGATCGGCGGATCAACGTGGCCGTCACCCGCGCTCGGCGCCACGTGGCTGTCATCTGCGACTCGCGCACCGCCAACAGCCATGCCTTTTTGAAGGCCTTGGTGGACCATTTCACTGAGCACGGGGAGGTGCGCACGGCCTTTGAGTATCTCGACGACATTGTCCCGGAAAACTATTCTCACGAGAGTTCCCAGGGCCGTGGCCCGGCAGGTGCGAAGCCCCCAGGTGTTGCTTCGTCTGGCAGGAGGCTTCCAGGAAGCAGGTGGCCGGAGGGAGGCCGAGAGGCCAGAACAGCAGCCAGGCCGGACAGGAAGAAGCAGGATGGGAAGTCTCTGGGCCCTGAAGCTGATTTGAGACCCAGTCTCAACGGCAGCTGCACAGAGGGAGGGGAAGGAAGAGACAACACGGAGCGCTTCAGGGCCATGATCGCAGAGTTCGTAGCCGGCGAGAAGATGCAGCTGGAGTTTCCTGCCTCCCTGAGTCCCCACGACAGGATGCGGGTCCATCAGATCGCGGAGGAGCATGGGCTGAAGCATGACAGCACTGGCGAAGGGAGGAAGCGGCGCATCACTGTGAGCAAGAGGGTCCCCCCGGCCCGGGTCCCCCTGGCAGGGGCTGACAGCAGAGACCCCCTCTCTTCCACACCCCCCAGCCCTGTGCAGACAGAGCACCCCGTCAGTGAACCAGGCAGCGGGGCGCAGCTGGATCTGAAGGCTCTCCACCTGGAAAGGCTACAGAGGGAGCGGCAGGCCAGGAGGGGGCAGGAGGCCAAGAAGGGGCAGGAGACTGTGGCTGCAGGGAAGCAGAAATTAGTAGAAAAGAAAAAGAAAAGAGAAACAAAAGGTGAGTTATGTCCTCTAACGAGGTGTCGGCATGGTGTCCCTTTCCCTGAGTTGTTTGGGCTCCCCAAGGGCTGGAGTGACGGGTCATGCTCCTCCTTGAGCCAGGCTTGGCCAACAGGAAACACTCAGCTATTTTACTGAAATAAGAGGTCCGTGGAAGAGCAGACGCGGATGGTTTAAATGGGTCCATCGGGGGTATGGGAAGAGCAGGGACAAGCCTGGGCTGCAGGTGGCCAGGAGGATGGCATTCCGCTATGACAGCACCTGGTGGACTGGAGGCCTCAGAGCAGGGTCCTCGGGGACCGCTGAGGCCAAGTCCACACTGTCCTCCATGACAGCCACTCCGATCCTGGGCCAGGCCATGGAACCCCCCCTGGCTGCACCCTCTACTGCCTGCCTCCCTCTGGGTTCCCCTGGGCCTGTTCACACAGGCCCCTGTGAGTAGGCACAGAGCTGGAAGGCCGGGCCGGTCACAGCCCAGACTTTCTGGAACCATCAGGGCAAGTAGCTATGCAATCCTTCCCCTTTAGGTGGACGGTGAGGCCAGGTCGTAGTCATGTTTATTAACTTACTCCCTGGGAGCAAAGCTGCACAGGCATCATCTGTGGTTTGGAACCAGCCTCCCAGGGCCTAAAGCTGCAGATGAACCTGTTCTGCAAGTATTTATTGAGCAGCTACTGCGTGCAGGCTTTGTGCTAGAGACCAAGACATGCATGGCCCCCTTCCCCCAAAGAGCTGACCTCCTAGCAGAGGAAACAGGCATCAGGTCCCTTTTCATCAACAAATGAGAGCCTGATAAATGTCATGAAATGACCAGAGCTGAGTGTGTGTGACAGGAGAAAGCAGCAGCGAGTGCCGACCTTGTGTTGCAAGGACCTGTGAAGACGGTGTGGGGGTGGCACCACCCTATTTTGGGGATACTCGCGCTGCTCAGTTTTTGAAGTGCTGCTTCAAGCAGCTTTTCTCAGCACCCGCGTAGCTGCTCAGAGGCCCCGAAGGGACCCATCTCACACACCTTCAAGCTCTGTGCCAATTCCCTATGACTAGGAAGCAGAGGCCAGCCAGAACAGGTCCCACAGACCCCCAGCGTGAAGGGCTGCCCATTTGAGGGTGCAGCAAAGTGGAACCTTTGTCACTCCCACTGGCCATCTGCCTGAGGCCCTTTCTTTGGGGTTCAGGGTAGCCTTGTTTATAATGTCGGAGCGCAGCCCTGGGTCCCATGCGCACCCTGTGTGGTTCCCCAGCCAGGGGCGGGTAGAGGGTGAGCTCAGACCATGGCCCCAGCCCTGAGATACATGGTTTTGTGCACCAGGTCTGCAGCAATGTGTTTACACACTTTTCATCATGACCCCTTTGTGCCCGCTCCCCTCTGTCCTGGTGTGGGGTCTGGGCCCTCTCTGTGCCTGGCCCCTGTGTCTTGTCCATCTCCTGGGGTTGCTCGCCACCACTGAGGCATTGCAGAAAGCAGCACACCTCGCCCAGGCCTTCCCCACACTGCGGGTGCGTGGAGGGGTACAGTGGGGGTGGAGGTATTGGCAGTCTCCCACCCCTCCCCGTGGGTGACGGCTGCCTGGAGGAGCAGGCTACTGTTTATGTTCGTATAGTGGAGCGCCCACTTCCCAGAGCCCTGTCTAGCTTTGCAGCCTGTCTGTGGGAAGGTGGGACAGGGAGCAGCTCACCAGCAGCTTGGAAGTCACTGCTGCAGGCAAGCCAGGGGCCCTGGGAGCCACTCGGGTTGTGTGATGGTCTTCTCTGCGTGGCTCACCCCTGAGACCGACCACTATGTGTCCCTGGGACACAGCGTCCCTGTTGCAGAGAATAGTGCAAGGAGACTTCGTGCCGCCGTCCGTTCACCCCGAGGTGGGTGGTGTCAGCTGCTTGAGCATTCCCCACCCACCTGCTTTCCCTGCATCTTTATGTCTGTGTGTCCACCTGCTTACGTGTATGAGACTTACGTCATGTGTTACAGAACAGCAGTCACTTCGTTTTCTCTTTCCCACTCACGAGCCTTTTCTTCTAATTAAAACATTTCATGCGTCTCTGACGAGTGGTAAGGGTTTCCTGATGTCGTGGCCTGCGAACACACTATCGGGGCTAACCACTTCCCTGGGGTTGGACTACGAGTTTTTATAGTTACTGTCATAAGGAACATGCACGCGTTGAGGAGTTCTTCTAGATTAAAAAGGATGAACATTTTAACGGCCCTCTATATGCCCTGCCAGCCACTTTCTAGAAAATCCGTTCCCACTCTCACACCCTGCAGCAGTGGCCATGTGGCATTGCATTTAGCCATCTGGTTTGGGGGTTACAAGCTCCGTGGAGTGTGAGGGTAAACCAGAGGGAGCCCCTCGCAGCCTGACAGCATGTGTGTCTGCACTCACAGTAAGATTCAGGAGCGGGGTGTGCTGGTGGGGACCCTTGTACCCAGCGGAGGGTTCTTCTTTGAGTCCGGTTCCTTCCCTGTTTGCCCGAGTGATCCCTCTGCCCTAGGGTCTGCGGCCATCGACCTGCCTGCTGAGGAGGACTTCGACGCCCTGGTCTCTGCTGCCATTAAAGCTGACAACACCTGCGGCTTCCCTAAGTGCACTGCCAGCATCGTGACCCTGGGCCAGCTGTGCCTGCACTGCGGCCGCCGGTACTGCCTCGGCCACCACCTGCCCGAGGTAGGGCCCTCGCCCTGCGGCTTCGTCTGCCGGGGCAGATCCTCGGCAGACAGGCCCTCGAGGGGAAGTTAACTGGTCAAAATTCCAAGTCTCTTAAGGATGCTTTCTTTAAAACACAGAAACAATCATGGGCTTACTATTTGTTTTGAGTAAACTGACCCAAGTAAGTAAGAGGCTCTTTGGGTTAAAACCAAGTTGGTAGGACTGTGGAAATTCTGGGCAGAGAGATTTTGTTCTCGTGTCGTTGGGTTTCATTTGTGGGTTAAACTGGTCTGCTTGGCTTGGAGGGGGTCTGTGGGGTGTGGAGGCCGGGCCTCTGCACCACAGCCTGGAGTGGGCTAGTAGCTTGGCTGTTTTTTTCCTTCATTCCCTGAGCAGTGTTAGTGAAACCCTCCTCTGCCAGCTGTGGGAACCTGAGGGGAGCTGGAGTCCAGAGTGGGGGGCATTAAATCAGATGGGGGTCCGGGTAAGAGAGCGCTATGGGATGTTGTGCACTGAGTGCTCTGGGGAGGGAACCTGGGGGCCCAGGCAGCAGTGGGGAGGGGTCCTGTGTGGATGCAGCAGGCAGAGTGGGCTTCTCGGAGGAGATAATGGTGAAGCTGTTTTCTTAGCTTCTGTTAGGAGCTGTTCATGTTTACAGGCTTTGGGGTGATGGCCTGGCACATTCAGGTCCTGGGGTGGGATGTGAGGATGAAGCACAAGAGACGCAGTAGGAAAGGTCTGGAAAGCTGCCGTCAGGTTCTCAAATGGGCTCTGCAGGTCGGGGCCCAGGGGGTCCTCACAGCGTGAGGCTTGACCCTCACAGTGTGGGTCCACGGTAACACCTCTTAATAAAGCATATGGTGTTCTAGAGCGACTTTTAGCAAGAACACTTAAAAATGGTCAAATGCAAGATTTGGATAAGCCAGTTTCTGTTCCTGCGAAAGCTCGTGCTGACGGATGGTGCCTGGTTACGAGGCCCCTGCGAAGGTGCCAAGTCCCGTGGGTTGTGCTTGCAGCAGGGGCAGCTCCTGGGCTTGGAAGCCAGTGAAGCCAGCTGGCTCCACTCCACGCTGTTTAGTGTCGGCCCTAGAAAGTCTGTCCTTTTTTGGTATTTTATACCATCAATCAGAAGGGTCCCTGCAGGGATGGCAGACTTAAGCATCACGAGCGACAGGAAACTTTGGTGCAAGGGGAGTCTTCCGGCTCTGTGACAGTCATATGAAGGAAGAGGCTGGCAGAAACTGCACAGGATTTGGCCTCAGGGACCCGGCCTCCAGTGCCAGCTCGCACTCATTAACTTTGTGGCTTGGGCAAATGAATTTCACCTCCCCTCTGACCTTCTTTCCTTCACTTGTCCAGGGCCTCTTGTGCCTTATCCCCATCACTGAGCTGCTGTAAGGAGCAGGGAGGTGCCAGGGACTTCTTGAGCACATAGAAAAGGCTGCACAGTGCTCCTTGTGGGCGCAGGGGGGGCAGGGAGCCCAGCAGAAGCCAAGACGGCGGTGGACACTGGGCCTTCTTTGTTGAAGCTCACTGAGGAAGTGGGGGCGGGTAAGGATGCCCAGCTCCCACCGGAACAGCTGAGGATGCGGGGCAGGCCCTGGGCGGAGGCTGCCTGGGGGTTGCGGGGCAGCTGTGCGGGGTGCGCAGGTTGACGCGCTGCCCGTCCTGGGAGTGTGGAGGGCTGGCTTTTGGGCTGCACGCAGGGGGACAGCCGCCCTCTGTGGGGTAGAGAAAGCACACGGGCTTCAGAGAGAGGACGGGGTTCAGCGTGGCTCCTCTGCCTCCTGGAGGGAACAAGTGACATGTCAGAGTCCCGACAAGCGCCTGGTCCTCAGCAGGGGCTCCCTTCTCCCTGCCCCTCCTCCCCTTTGTTCCCCTCCCGGAAACAGAAGGCGGGCAGCAGGAAGCACAGGCCCGCCCGTCCTGCAGTGGACATCTATCACACCTACTTGGTTTTTATTTGAGCAGTTGCAGGGTTACAGAAGTGTTCAGAGCCTGCAGTTCCCATATACTCTTCCCGCCTGCACAGTGTTCTCTGTCATTAACACTTTGCGTTCATGTGGCATCTGGTACGACTGGTGAATGATACTATATTATTAGCTATAATCTTTCCATTAGGGCTGCCTCTTTGTGCTGTACAGTTCTATGGGACTGTTGAATTTTTTATTCTGATAACCCGATCTGCAGACTAAAATCTCCCACCCTCACCTCTTTGAAGAACACAGTTCAGCGACGTCCATGTGCGCAGGCTGCTCCGCTGTCACTGCCGCCCATCAGCTAAACTTTCCCATCACCCCAGATAGATTCTGTAAACATTTTCTGTTTGTTTGTTTTGGCTTAAATTTTTAAATGCAGTTTTATTGAGGTATATTCACGCACCGTATCACAGTATCATTACATAGTTGTGCACTCATCACCACAATCAATTTTTTTACATTTTCATCACTGAAAAAAAACGAAATAAAAATGACAAAGAAAACCTGAAAGGTCCCATATACTTTATTCCCCCTACTTTTTAAAAAACACTTTTGTTCACCTACGCTAAAATCCGTCCTAGGTGTGCAGTGTCTCCTGGTGTAATCACATCCTTATGCATTCACCGCCACAGTTAACGTGAGAATATTTTCATTTCTTCTAAAGAAAAAGCCCCATACCTTGTCCATCCCTCTGTTATTGACATTTAGCTTTGATGTTCTACCTCTGTTATAATTAATGCAAGAATATTACAATGTTACTGTTAACTATAGACCTTAGTTTATATTAATTGTATTTTTCCCATCACCCTATTGCTAACACCTTATGATAGTGACACACGCGTTTGTTCTAGTTCCTGTAAGAACTCTCAGATTGATACAATTAACGGCCATCATTGTCCACTCCGGGCTTCGCTAGGTTATGCAGTCCCCGTCCCAGTCATGAGTGTCACCAGGAACTGTCCTTCCTCTTTCAGCCATGCTCACACTCAGCTTTGCTCGTTATTCTTACAGTATTGTACCACCGTCACACAGTATCGGGCAATCCATTTCTGGACTTTTATAATCAACCTTACTGAACATTTTGTATGATTTAATCATTGCCCAGTCTCTTCCCTCTCTCTGTCTCCTGATCATGTATATTTCTGACTTTAGCTCTCAGAGTTTGCTTATTATAGTTAGTTCATATTGGTGAGACTATACAATATCTTTCCTTTCATTTCTGGCTTATTTCGCCAGAACATAACGTCCTCAGTGTTCATTCGCATCGTTGCATGCCTCATGACTTCATTCCCTTTTTGCAGCAGCAGATATTCTGTTGTATGTATACACCACAGTTCACCCTTCCATTTGTCAGTCTCTCGACCCTTGGGCTGCTGCCATCCATTGGCAGTTGAGAATGATGCCACTGTATTCATTAGGTGCAAATGGCTATTCGTGTCCCTGCTCTCAGTTCTTCCAAGTATATACCTAGCAGCGTGTACTCGTTAAACATTAACTCCCCTCTCCCCACCCCCAGCCCTTGGAACCTGTATTCTAATTTCTGATTCTGCGGATTTGCATATTGTAGTTATTTCACGTGAGATCATACAACATTTGTCCTTTGTGTCTGGCTTATTTCGCTCAGCAAGGTGTCTTCAAAGTCCATCCATGTTGTATGTATCAAAACTTCATTCCTTTCTATGGCTGAATAATATTGCATTATTATTATTATACTATAGACCGTATTTTATTGATCCATTCACCTGCTTAGGGACATTTGGGTTGCTTCCTCCTCTTGGTAATTGTGCTAATGCTGCTGTGTCCATTAGTATGCAAATATCTGCCTGAGTTACTGCTCTCGATGCTTTTGGATACATACCTAGGAGTAGAATTACTGGTCATATGGTGATTTCATGTTTAACTTTCTGAGGAACCACCACAGTGTTTTCCTGAGCAGCTGCACCATTCCACATTCCCACAAGCAGTATAAGAGGGTTCTTACTTCTCTGCATCCTTGCCAATACCTATTTTCCTTTTTTTAAAATAGTAGCCATTCTAGTAGGCATAAAATTGTATCTCATTGAGGTTTTGCGTTTCCTAATGGCCCATTTTTTACTTGGGTTATCTTTTTGTTGGTGAGTTGTAGGAGTTTTTTATTTATTCTGGGTATTGACCCTTATCAGATATATGGCTTTCAAATATTTTCCCTCTTCCCATATGTGTTTGAGCAGCTTCTGTGAGCCTAGCCCTTGGTGATATGGAAGAAAGCCGCTTCTGCCCAGGAGACACCCTACTGTCCCAATGGTCAGGGTGGGCAGGTGTGGCCTTTGGGAAGGACGCTCAGATGAGCTGACCTGCTCTGTGCATGTGTGTCTCACACAGAGGGTGGGAGAGTGAAGGGAAGATGGGGGTTATGGGTGCCAAGTACTGGAAGGACCCCTTGGTGGTGCCCTTTCCTGTCCACACACCGGGAGGACAGAGCTGAGGTCACCAGCCTCCAGCCCGGAAGGGTGTGGGATCAATGCAGGGGCCTCCCGGACGCCTGGCTCTAATGGCAGGCTTGGAGGGTCTTCTCTCCCTCCCCTGCTCTCCCCACTCTGACTATTGTGTCCTCCCAGGTCCACGGCTGTGGGGAGAGGGCTCGCGCCCAGGCTCGGCAGAGAATCAGCAGGGAGGGGGTCCTCTATGCCGGCAGTGGGACCAAGGACAGGTCCCTGGACCCTGCCAAGAGGGCCCAGCTCCAGAGGAGGCTGGACAGGAAGCTGGATGAACTGACCGGCCAGAGGAAGAGCAAGAAAAAGGAGAAGGAAAAATGACAGACTAGGTTTCCACACGGGGCCGTCAGAGCTTGTTTTTAAAAACATGGTGAGGGGCAAGCAGGGCTGCTCCGAGGGGAGGGGTCCCCCTACCAGCCTGGGACAAGCCCAGGGCGCTCTCTTTTTCCCCGTGGCTGCCTCAGGTGACACTGTGCAGCAGATCCACACTTGTCTCCACTGGAGCCCTGGGGGAAGGGGGGAGGGGGCCCTGGGAGGAGGGGCGAGGGACCCCTATGTGGGGGAGGAGCCCTAGGAGGGGATGCTGGGGTGAGGAGTCCTGGGGGGAGATGGGATCTCATGACGGTGGAGCTTTTCTAACATGACATGGAGGGAGGTACTTTGGGAATAAGAATCAGATTCCGGTTGCGCCTTTGACTGTTCTGACTTGATGGGGCCCAGGGTAAGTGTGTCTCCCCCCTCATTCTCACCTCGTACCATTTTCTCCCCTCTGTCTTCACTCCCAGGCAGAAGAAATTCCTGTGTCTAACTCCTCGGAGTGCTCTGGTGAGGCTCAGGAAGGTTCCATTTCCTTGGAGTGTTTGGCCTAAAACTCTGTGAAAGGTGCATGATCCCTGTCCTGGGCTGCCAGCTTTCAGCCTTTTAGGATTCGGGCATTTAAAGTCAGCCAGAAACCCAGGCCCAGTTAGTAGGGTCTTAGATGGGTTCTGAGGACACCCAGGCCTTTCCCCCTCGCGTTTCCGTGTGGCCACCTTGCTATTGGTGGAACCCACGACTCGGCCACGCAACTGTTTGCATCTCCTGACGGAGCCCCTGCTGCGCAGCAGACAGCTCCGGGGTGCACCGCCTGCTCTCTTGAAATCTGGAGGGTCCCCGTGGGCGGTCCGTGACCCTTGTTCTGGTGCACAGAGGCCTCCTGGCCCTGGGCCTGCGCCAGCTGGTCCTGGGGCTGTGTGGGGAGAGGGGTGGGTACTGCTGGGCCCGTGGCTGTGCTGGGAAAGTGCCTCCCAGAGAGCGCAGACCCAGCGCCTTCCAGAGACAGTCTCCACTGTGCTTTGCCATTGATAATTATTTAAGAGAACCTCAGAGGAACGTATTATTTTAGCCCCAGATTTTTATTTCAAAAGGATATAAATTATTACAAAAGTAAATAAAATATTAAGTTCCTGACCGTGTATGCTTGTCATGTGTCTAAAATGAGCTAATTCCTTCGCCCTTTTGCTCCATTTGTCACATTCTTGGTGCAGTTGGGTGCACGGGCCGGGCTCAGGTTCGCCCCAGTCTCAGGTGGTGCTCGGTGAGTGGGACTCGGCCCACGGGCCACCGAACAGATGATAAGGAGGAGAAAAAGAATCGTGGTTTGTTCTGGCTTTGCCAACTGGAGTGAAAGTTTCAAATGAGGACGTTTAGAAAGGAAAATTGCAGGGAAGGGCGGCCTGAGCTGTGTGGAAGGGTGCGGCCGGCAGCAGAGGGGCCACGGGGCAGCGGGGCGGGCGGCTGGAGACGCAGCTTCCCTGTGGGAAGCTTCTTCCCCCCCCCGGCTTCTCCCCAGTCTGCCTCCTGCCCTCCCCCAGGCAGCCCAGGCCACACTCGCCTCACCTCTTGCTTGAGCAGCTTTCCCCTCCGACTTCCTCCCTGCGCCCAGCCTTCCCGACAGGCGGTCCCAGTGACCACGGTTTTGGCCTTTGTCCCTCTCAGGACCCTCATCTGTCCCATTGTCATGCCACCGCCCCAAGTGCCATTTATTTAGTGCATTTATCGAGCATGTCCTACATGCGGACACAGCATGCTGTGCTATTTCTGCCTTTGCCACACTCGGGGACGCGTCGACCCCGCTCAGGCCTTGCCAGCCCCTGCCACCCACCTGGCCCCTTCCTCCCCGCCGGCTGGGCACGTGTTTGGCCTGGCCTCTCTGAGCAGGTCTAGGCTGTGCAGGTGAAGGGCGGATGGGGCGGCAGCCCTCCTGCAGCTCACTGTGGTGGTCCCCACAGTTCATCTCTAAGTGAGCACAGAGCAGGGACAGGAGCTGCGGCCGGAGGAAGCAGACGTGACAACAGGTGACTGCAGGGTGACGAGGCATGTGCTGGAGCCTTGGCTGGCGGTGTGGAGGTGCCAGCCGAGGACGCACCCTCCCTCACCCGCTCTTCAGTGATAAGCTCCGATTCACAGAGAGGAGGGCCGTGCGCCCACAGCAGGAGCTCACCCTCCTGGCCCCGGTGCAGGGGTGGTGCAGGCTCCCCACAGGGCTGTCAGAGCTCTGCCCTGGGCTTGACACTCAGGTGCCCTGGGCTCTCCCGGGCATGGCCAGCAGCCACCCCCCAGCCCCCACATCCTAGAGGAGCCCTGGCTGCAGGGAAGGAGGACAGCACAGAAACAGGGCCTAAAGCAGGGTTGGGGAGTGACCTGATGACACTGAGCACTGGATCCAGGCACATCTGACCCCACCCATCCTTCCCGAGTCCTGAACCAATGAATTCCCCTTGCTGATCCCCTGTGTCCACATTGATCCACGCGTGTCCGTGCCCGTTTGTCTTGCTGGCCTTGCCCAGTCCCAGCATGAGGCGGTGCTGAGTCTGTGTGCCTCCTCCCAACACAAAGAGGAGGATTGGAACCCCAGCCCCCGTTCCTTCATCCATGTGCTCCACCTGTGGGCTGCCCTCCAGGAAGAGCCCGAAGTGAAGGAGGGCAGTGCAGCTAGTGTGGGGTAGTGCAAGCCTCTGCACGGGGAGGCCCTGATCCAATCGCCAGCAGCATCACCGGCTGGGCGAGCCCTGGACCGGGGCCAGCGGTTTCCAAGGCAGCCCCAGTAGGGAGCCAGGCACAAGGACCCTGCCCCGCCTGCCCTGCACTGAGTAGCCCCTCCTTCCCCACTGACCCCCACGCAGGCCACAGGGGCGGGGGGGGGGGCACAGAAAGATGTCAGCGTTGAAGGTCACAATACAAAAAGTTTCCATTTCCCATCCCAGAGAGACCTTGTTAGGAAAATGTGAAAAGTTGGTTGCTTGAGAAACATCCTACAGTTTGGCCTGGATATGATAGTCCAAAAAAAGGAAACAAAAATATCCAAGCAAAGTTCTTCCCAGCTAGCAAGTGTGGTCTTGCTAGCAGTACCTGCACCCTTCCAGAAGGAACAGCCCAGAGCAGAGGTTCTCCTTCTGGGGACAGCAGCCAGCTTTCTCCCCGCTCTGGGGCTGCCCAGGAAACGAGGAGCAGGTCAGCTGCCAGCCTGAGCTGCTGGTCTGATCCCAAGAGCCTGCCCCTCTGCATTGCATTCCCCATGCCTGGTTCCTGCCGGGCAGCAGAGCCCACCTGGCCCCTGCCTGTGACCTACAACCACAGCTGGGTTGGGCCTGGCTCTGCATTTGCTTGGGTTTGTAGGTCATGCTCCCCAGAGGGGTCGGGACAAGAGTGGGCTCGGGGTCCCTGGGCTGCCTTGGGACCTCTTAAGCCCAACTTATAAGCTGGCACTAAAGAGGAATGGTGTCCCGTGCCAGGAGCATTGCAAAAACTGCAGCCTTATTTGGTCTGGAAACTTCTTTGCTTGGAGGAAAAGGGGAGCGAGTAAGCAGCCTTCTCATCTGGGCAAGGAGATATGTGGCCCATTCTTACTTATCCCAGGATGACTGTCAGGTGCTGAATTGCCTTGCTCTCCCCAGTCTCTTTTTCCTACTTGCCTCCCGACCCTTTATCCATAGCAGTTCTCCCTTTTCCTCTGGAACCATACCTCTTCCTTGCCCTCAACCACCAGCGAGTTATTTTGTTTTATAGGTTTGTTGAGGTATAATTTACATATCATAACAGTCACCCTTGGGAATCTACAATCCAGTGAATTTTAGTAAATTTGTAGGGTTGTGTAGTCCATTCCCTTCACCACTTTGTGGTCAATCCCTGCCTCCATCCCCGTTCCCGGCAATTACCGCCCTGCTTTCTGGAGAAAGCATTTGTATAAATGGAATTAATTGCATGATGTATTATATTGCCTCCGGCTTCTTTAACAGTATGGTGTTTTTGAGGTTTGCCCATATTCGTTTTCATGACTGAGTAATATTCCATTGTAGGGCCATATGCATTTATTTATCCATTTGTCAGTCAATGGATGTTTATATTGTTTCCAGTTTTTTTGACCATTGTGAACAAAGTTGCTGTGAATATTTACACGCGGACATGTGTTTTCATTTCTCTTGGGTTGTTTCCTAGATATGGAATTGCTGGGTCATATGGTAAATTTATATTTTTAAGAAACTAGCAAGCTTTCTTAAAATGGTAGTATCCTTTTACATTCTCAACAGTAGTGTATGAGCGTTCCAGTTTCTCCATGTCCTCATCAACACTTGTAATTGTCTGTCTTTCAGATTTTAGCCATTCTAGTGGACTCTCACTGTACTTTTAGCTTGTGTTTTCCTAATTAATAATGATGTCGAGCACTTTTTCATGTGCTTATTAGGCATTTGATATCTGCTTTGGTAAAATGTACATTAAAATCTTGTGCCCATTTTTTTCAATTGAATTGTTTGTCTTCTTATTGAGATATGAGAGTTCTTTTTTTTTTTTTTTTTAAACTTTTTATTAATTAAAAAACTTAACAAAACAACATTAATATATCATTCCATTCTACATATACAATCAGTAATTCTTAATATTATCATATAGTTGCATATTCATCATTTTTTAGAACATTTGCTTCCATTTAGAGAAAGAAATAAAGAGACATCAGAAAAAGAAATAAAACAATAATA
>PVIY010010768.1:0-13007 GCA_004026745.1 Myrmecophaga tridactyla | reverse complement strand
GAGTTCTTTATATATTCTTTTACCAGAGATATGATTTGCAAATATTTTTCCCTGGTCTGTGACTTTTCTTCTCATTTTCCTAATGCTTTCTTTTGAAGTACAAAGGTTTTCAATTTCAATAAAGTCCATTTTATCATTGTTTTTATTTTTATGGCTGTAGTTTTAGAGTTCTGTTCAAGAACTCTACCTAGCATGAGATTATGAAGATTTTAGACATTATAAAGGTTTAGCTTTTACATTTAGATCCATGTCCATTTTTAGCTCATTTTTGTGAGTCTAAGTTCATTTTTTGTTTCATATGGATATCCAGTTTTCTCAGCACTATTAGTTGAAGAGACTGTCCTTTCTTCATTGAATTATCTTGGCATTTTGTGGAAAATCAATTGCATATAATTGTAAAGGCTTATTTCTGGATTCCTGGTTCTCCTCCATTGATCTATATGTCTTGTTACTGTAGCTTTATAATAAATAATGAAATCAGCTATCCTAAGTCTTTTGTATTTCCTTATAAGTTTTAGGATCAGATTATCAATCTCTGTAAAATCTTGTTGGGACTTTAATCGGATCACATTAAATCTGTCGATCAATTTGGGTAGAATTGCAGTCTTTATAATATTGATTCTTCCAGTCCATTAATATGGAATATCACCCCATTTATTTTATCTACTTTAATTTCTTGCAGCAATATTTTGTTGTGTTTAGTGTGCAAATTTTTAACCTCTTCTGTGTTCCTAAATATTTTACTCTTTGCTGCTATTGTGAATGGACTTTTTTCTTAAATTCATTTTCTGATTGTTCATTGCTAGTATATAGAAATACAGTTGATTTTTGTATATTTATGCTGTATCCTGCAACCCTACTAAACTCATTCATTAGTTCTAATAGTATTTTGTGGATTCCTTTTGATTTTCTATGCATACAATTATGAATCTGTGAAGAAAGATGGTTTTCTTTTTTTATTTCAATGTGGGTTCTTTAATTGTTTTCCTTTTTCTTTAATGCACTGGCTAGAACCTCTAGTACAAAGTTATATGGAAGAGGTGAGGGCAAATGTCCTTGCCTTGTTCTCTATCTTAGGGGGAAATATTTCAGTCTTTTATTATTAAGTATAGTATTAGTGGTAGGTTTCTTTGTAAAGTTGAGGAAGTGCCCTTATATTCTTAGTTTGTTAGGATATTTTTGTTTGTATTTGTTTTATCATGAATATGTTTTGCACCTTGTTATTTGCCTTTTCTATATCTATTGAGATAATACGAGGTTTTTGTTCTTTGTCCTGTTAATATGGAGTATTATTGTTCTAGTTTGCTAGCTGCTGGAATGCAATATACCAGAATCAGAATGGCCTTTAAAAAGGGGCATTTATTAAGTTGATAGTTTACAGTTCTAAGGCCAAGAAAATATCCCAATTAAAACAAGTCTATGGAAATGTCCAATCTAAGGCATCCAGGGAAAGATACCTTGGTTCAAGAAGGCCTGCTGAAGTTCATGGTTTCTCTCTCAAATGAGAAGGCACATGGCGAACACGGTCAGGGTTTCTCTCTTGGCTGGAAGGGCACATGGTGAGCACAGCATCAAGTGCTAGCTTTCTCTCCTGGCTTCCTGTTTCATGAAGCTCCCCGGGAGGCATTTTCCTTCTTCATCTCCAAAGGTTGCTGACTGGTAGACTTTGCTTCATGGTGCTACAGCATTCTCTGCTCTCTCCGAATCTCTTGCTTTCTCCAAAATGTTTCCTCTTTTATAGGGCTCCAGAAACTAATCAAGACCCATCCAAATACGTGGAGACGCATTTCCCCCAATCCAGCTTAACAACCACTCTTGATTGGGTTACATCTCCAGGGAGATGATCTAATTACAGATTCAAACATACCATACTGAGTAGGGATTATTCTGCCTTTACAAAATGGGATTTCGATTAGAAATGGCTTTTCTAGGGGACATACATCCTTTCAAACCAGCACAATTATATTAGTTGCTTTGTGAATGTTAAACCAACCCTGAATTCCTGGGATAAATCCCACCTGGTCATGGGGTATAATTTTTCCATGTGATTTTCTCATTCACTTTTCTCAATGACTTTATGAGGTTTATGCCACTATTAAACCATCTCACTGGTGAGAACCTGAGGACCAGGGACACTCAGTCAAGGACCTGCCGGCCTGAGTTCACTAGGGGCTAAGAACCCTGACCTTGGAATTCAAGGTCACCTGGCTCTGAAGCTAGGGCGCCTTCCAATCCTTCAGGCTGCCTCTTACACTGTTTTTTCTAATATTCTAAAAGCATGTATCACTAACATGTGCCATTTCAACCATTTAAAAATATACAATTGAGTGGCATTAATTACACTCAGAATGTTGTGTCGCCATCACCGCTGTCTATTTCCAAAGCTTTCCGTTGCCCCAAACAGAAATCCTTTACCCATCTAGCAGTAACTCCCCAATCCCCCTCTCCCTGTCCCCTGGTAACCTCTAATCTACTTTCTGTTTCTATGAATTTGCATGTTCTATTTATTTCATATAAGTGGAATCATACATTATGAGTCTTCTTGTGTCTCTCTTATTTCACGCAACATGATGCCTTCAGGGTTGATCCATGTGGTAGCATATACCAGCCCTTCATCCTTTTATATGGCCAAGTAATATTCCACTGTATGGGTGGACCACATTTTGTTCACCCTTCACGTGGATGGACAGTTGGGTTGTTCCCACCTTTTGGCTATTGTAAACAATGCAGCTATGAACATTGGTGTACAAGTATCTGTTTGAGTTCTTGTTCTCAATTCTTTTGGGTAGGTAGTTGATAAAATATGTTGTTGCTGGGGCCTATAACAAAAACATCTGGAAGCCAGTTTTGGGGACTTCCCCAAACCCAAAGTGAACCTCCATACGGGGCAGCCATCCTTCGATTCTTCTCATAAAATGAGAGAAATTTCAGGACCCAGAGAAACAGAACCCCTCCGAAGGGTTTCCCACATCCCTGAATTCTCTGCTTCCCACATCTCCAGCCCAGGCTTGGATTTTACGTGCACTTGTTTTAGCTCTCGGCCCGGAAGTGACGGACTCCAGCAGCCCATAGATGACCTTGACCGTGACCTGACACTGCTCGCTCCCGCTGATGGGGGTGGGGATGGACGCGGGGCCCCAGGTGAGGCCCTGTGGCTTGGGCTTGGAGGCGCATGTGGGGCCTGAGATCCACCCTGGGCGCTGCTCAGCGGTCAGCGGAAGGCCGAGCCTCTGCAAGACTGTCCATCTTCTTTAGAGAAGTGTCCTGGTCCCCTTTCCATGGTCAAGAGGGCGGGGTTTGTGAGCAGCTGCGTTATCCCCTCCCAGCCCCTAGTGCTTAGCTCCGGCAGACAAGGCCCTTAGCCAGTGCAAACAGTTTTTCAGCCTTGGCTGCGCATGCACCAGCAAGCGCTCCAGTGGGGCCAGTGGGGTCCCTGAGCAGGGAAAGAGCCCGTCTCCTGCTGGCGCCGAGGAGTGCGGGTCTTGCATTCACTCTTCTTGACCCTTGTGGGGAGGCAGTGGGAGATCAGGCCTTGGGGGGACAGTCCCCAGCCCCCATCGTGGGGGCAGCTGGTTTGCAGTAAGTGAGACTTCAGGTGAGGACGCCCCCCCCCCCAACCTCCGACCCAGCTCTCAGCAGTGATACCAAAAAAAAAAAAATGGAAAAAATTTGAAAAACACGTAGTCACACTCAACATGACAAACATCTCTGTTTTCCTAAAAAGAGAAATTGTGCAGTCAGGGTGGCGAGGAGGGGTGGGGTGGTAGCTGGGGGCCTGCTGGATGGTAAACAGCAGACGGAACCTGGAATTTTCTCCCTGGGGGCAATGAGGAAGAGAAGGACCTATTCGGACGTGGGGATGAGAGCCAAGTTCCATAAAACTAGATGCTGGGCAGGGCTTTCCAGTTTCGTCAGAGGGGGAAAAAAAAAAAGGCTGTGCCAGTTACCATGGCTGCATAACAAATTTACCCAAAACTCCGTGGCACAAAACCATTTATTATGCTCACAGATTCTGTGGGTCAGGAATTTGGACCGAGCATGGCAGGACACAAAGACTCCCAAGTCTGGGCCCCTTGCCTCAATTTGTCTCCCAGAGCTCTTCCCCAGCTTAGCTCCACCCCCTGCCATCCTGACTCCCTCACTCATCTTCTCCAGAGACTCCGCTCTCAATGGGCCCCATGCCCAAATCCCCAGCCTTCTTCATGGCTTTAAATGCCAGTTACACACTGCTGAATCCCGAGTGAATGCCTTCGTCCTAATCTTCTTCCCCAAATTCTGCATGTCTGCTCATGCCCCCACTCAGATATTCAATAGGCATCTCCAACTTTCAAAACTGAGCTCCTGGCCTGCTCCTCTGTCGCTAGTTGGATGGAGGACCCCCAAAAGAGGGGTCCACCTTCTAATCCCTGGAACCTGTGCTTGGGACCCTATTTGGGAAAAGAGTCTTTGCAGATGTATTCATTTAAGGATTTTGAGATGAGGACGTCATGCTGGCTTCTCTGGGTGGGCCCTAAATCCAACAACGGAGGGTCCTTCTAGGAGACACAGAGGAGAGCCAGAGAAGGGGAGGCTGTATGAAGACAGAGGCAGAGATTGAAAGGAAGCGGCCATGAGCTGAGAAACTCCTGGGTCATGGGAGCTGGAAGAGGCAGGGAGGAGTCCCCTCTAAAGCCTCTGCCAACACCTTGACCCCAGGCTCCTTCTCCCTCTAGAACTGGGGGAGAAGTTTCAGTTGCTGCAAGCCACCCGATTCGTGGGACTTTGTTACAGCAGCCCCAGGAAACTTCACCGCCCTCCAAACTTGCAGTACCGTCTTTCGGGGTTCTCATCCCTGAAATCTTGGCATGACCCAAGACAACTGTCTTTCTCTTAGAGCCTTCACCCTATTTGTTTGCATATCCTGTTTGCTCTACCTTCAAAATAGGCTCCGCATCTGACCACGTCTCATCAGCTACTGCCCCAGTCCAGCTCCCAGCACCTGTCCCCTGAATTTCATTACCTGGGTCCTCTCTACCTTACTCTTTATTGATGGCTGCTGGCTCTTCACATATCATCATTCTGCCCCAAATCCACTGCTCTGTTCCCAGCTCTGCAAGCCACATTCTCAGACCCCCATTCTGCCAAGAGCAGGCAGCCAAGGGAGACTAGAGGATATATTTTCCGGTCCCTCTTGATGTGAGCTTCTGGCTCAGGTCTCTTTTGACAGTGCTTCTAGAACCATCCTCGGACATTTTGAGCACCTACTCTGGAGCAGGTCCTTTGAGCTCCTCCATTCTGGAAACCTTCTCTGTCTCTTTCTGTCTTCCTGGTTCTAATCGTGGTAGCTGCTTCCCGTGATGATTTTCTCTGTGCAGCCAATATCCTGTATTAAATCCCCTCTGTTCGAAGTACCTGGCATGGTCCCCCCTTTCCCGACTGCACCCTTACTGATACTTTAGACTTCTTGCTCTCAGCCTTGGCCCGCTGCCCCCCATGAGCTATTCTCAGCATAACCCAGAGAGATTTTGAGGTGCAGCCAGACTCCTGGCCCAGCCCTCTCAGGCTCCCCTGTCACACGGGGACAAAAGGAATGGCCTGGAGTTTGGAGTAAAAAGGGGGGCTCTGGAGTTCAGCGTAAACTGGAGAAGCTGAATGACTTTATTACAAATGCTGCAAATCTTAATGACAACCACTGTTACCATGTCTGTCGACTGCACTGGCTCAGTGGTTTTATCCCAACTTGCGGCTCACATCCCTTTGGTACGTTGTGAAATCGGTTCAGTGAGTTGCCAGCAAGATTTTAACAAAAGTGAAATGAAATAGAATATGATAAGACAGCATAGAAAATAGAGCAACAAATGGAGTCGAAGTAAGTGCTGTCGATGAAACTTTCATTCAGTTGTGTGTGTGTGTGTGTACTGAATCTTATGTCAAATGCATTTCTTCGTTAAACGCTGCGTTATTCACATGCCGGACCGGGTCCATCCACTGTCTCCCAGGAACTCTACCCAGGAGTGTTTTCTTGAATCATTTTTCTTGTTGTTGTTCCTTATTTTCTTCTCTGTGATTCCTCTTTCTTTCTCCTGGAACCTCTATCATTTGCATGGCAAACATGAACCCAGTTTCTAGTTTTCATCTCTCTTCCCTCCCATTTTCTACCTCTTGGGCTTTTCTTTTTTATGAGATTTTCCTCAAACTTCTTTTCCTGCCCTCCCACGATCACCTTTTAATCCTCAAGGACGCTTTGTTTGGGCTCCTTTTTTGTAGGATCGCTGCTTGGGTATAGTTATTTGTGGATTTTTTTGTTGTGGTTGATGTTTTCTTCTTCCTGTGGAGTCTTTATTTCCTTCGAACTGCTTTTGTCAGCCTTTTTCATTCAGGCTCAGTTCAGACCCTTGCCGTCACCTGCTCGCATTTCACGAGGAGCGCAGCTCCACATGCAGGTATGGGGCTCACTGAGTGGGCTCGTCCCCCCCCGATGAGCTGGGAACCTTAGAAGTCTTCCTTGCATGCCCCTCGCAGAGTGGCTTTGCATTCCCCACTCCAGAGAACAGATCTGCCACCAGGCTTTACCAGAGCTGGGGAGGGACAGCCACAGAACAGATCCGATCTGAGCACGTGTCTGCTTTGCAAACAGACTTCCATCCATCCTCCTTGTCTTTGCAGCCCTTCACCCCACTTCCTGAGCACCGAGGCCCCCAATTCTGGGCCTTTTGCTGATTCTGCTCTATTACTCTTCTGGGTTCTCGGTTTCTCCTCCTGCCAGCTCAGGATTCAATGTTCCTAAATTGGTGAAGTCCTTTATTACTTGGGCGTTTGCTTGTAGGTTTGTGCCTTCCCAAACCCCCTACTGTCTGTTCAGCGAACATGGGCAGATGTGCACGGCGTGTCTGCCGCGTGTTCCCAGAAGTTGCTGTACGATACACGTGCACACAACCTCATATTTTACATTCGTCATTGTACGCGGTAAAACATGCATAACATAAAAATCTTTTTAACTGCTGTATGTGTACAATTCTGTGACATTAAGTACACTGGCAGGTTTGTGTAACTTTCACTGCTGCCTATTTCTAGAACATTTTCATCCTCCCAAACAGAAACTCAGACCCATTAAACAAACACTCCCCATTTCCCCTGACCCTCTTTTTTGCGAAGGAAAAGTCTTCTTTTTGCAAATGCTTAGTAAACATTTTATATAATATAATAATTTAATGCAAATGTTTAATGGTAAAAGTAGGACATGAAACTATATATTCGGTATGCTCTAACGTATTATATAAAATATACATAAAAAAGATGGAAAGGTGTAACGCCAAATTGTAAACACCTCTGGCCTTTGGGACTTGGGGTGATCCTTGTTATCTTTTCTGTGCTTTTTAAATTTTTGCATCTGTGAGTTTTTCTAGAGCGGTGAGTGTTGGCTTTGTTATCTGAACAAAAGTTCTGCTGGCTGGCTGGCTTTCCAGCTGCATTGTGTTATGGCGAGCACCAAAGAGGGGCCCCAGCTGCGTCGGCCGCTGCCTCTGTTCTCCGGCTTGGGCCCCGCCTGCATCCAGGAGGAGAAGGCAGCTGAGGTGGGCGTGAGCTGCACACAGAACCCCTCCAGGAAACGGGGCAAATCAGGGGAGGGGCTGGGGGCCGGCGGAGGAGCTCAGTGGCCAAATACTCACGAGTGAAATCAGCAGCGCTCGTTGCCTGACCCATGGCAGGCAGTGAGCTGCCAGGAGCATTTGCACGTTTCTGGCGTGAGTGATTGGGTGACTTCATAGCTCAGGAAGCAGGACCCAAATGTTCTTAATAATAATTAAATTTCTTTCATTTTTAAATTTGCATATGCTGCCCAGAAGCTCTGGCCTTCCTGGAAATGCATGTGCATGAAGAATTCCACATTTTTCTAGGGTTGTCAGGTTGCTTGGCATCTGCTGTCAGTATGTTCCAAGGCACTCACTCGGGTCCTCAGCTCGTGGGCAGGAGCAGGGAAGGCCACAGTCCCTCTGGGGGTGCAGCAGCTGGGGGCAAAGGTAGCAGCTGTCCTGGGGCGTGCCTGTTCTCAAGTCGACCACTCAGGCCCCGGGCTCTTCTTCTTGCTGTCCAGGGTAAGGTGGGAGAATCTGTGTATTTACTGGTTCATGGACCAGTTGTCACAGCTCAGAACATCCTGCACCTGGGTTGCTGGGGAGATGCCTGACAGCACCAGCTCTGCTCCCAGAACCCACCTTGGTTGCAGTCATGGGCTTTGATTGATCCAAGCACATGTGGTCATGACCCACGCTTGCTCTGGGGGTACAGGGGAGAGAGACCTGGTTCTGGCTGATGTATGGGGGAGGGGAGGCCAGCTGGGGGCCCCTGGGAGAAGTTCGTCCTTCCCACTCAACGGAGAGTCATTTGCAGGGCTCTCTCTCATTACTCTGGCTCCAGCCTTTGAATGCCGTTGAGTGGGGAGATGATGTATGAGACCGTGCAACCCTTTTGTGATACGAATATGTCTGAGGACAAAAGCCAGCCCCCCCCCTTCCCCACCACCTGCCCCGAAGACGGCGGCCTGGAGTGGGAAGCACCAGCCCCAATGGCATCAGGCAGCTACCAGGTCCATCCCCAGGCCAGCCACCCTGGACTTTTTATTGCACAAGGTAAAAGTCCCATGGCATAAAACTGTACAATTCAGTGGATCTGTACAATCACGATGTTGTACAACCATCAGCTCTATCTAGTTCTAAAGCATTTTCATCACCCTGAAAGGAAGCCTTGTACCCTTTGGCAGTCAGCCCCCTGAGCCCCTGTAAACCACACTCTGCCTTCTGTCTTTGTAGATTTACCTATTCTGGGTATTTCATATAGATGGAATCATACGGTCGGTGTTTCATCTAGCATGAAGTTTCCAAGGTCCGCCCACATTGCTGCAGACATTGGAACTTTGTGTGGCCATACCACATTTATATCCATTCATCCCTGTCCACCAGGTCACTTCTACACTCAGCAGTTGATGGTCATTTGGTTTATTTCACTTTATAGCCGTTATGAATATGCTCCTATAAATACTCATGTACAAGTTTTTTTATGAGCCTATGTTTTGACTTCTTTTGGGTTCATCCTTGGGAGTGGAATTGCTAGGTCTTTCGGTAATTCTCTGTGCTCTGGACTTCTTGAAGAGCAGACAGTGCTTCAAGAGGCATCATTAGCCAGAGTTTTCTTTACTTTTAGCTGAAAGCATCCCTAACTGATCCACTTGTCCATCTGGAAACATATGTCCTAGTTCCCCCAGGACATTTCCTGGCTTACACCTTGTCCCAGAGGAAACTCTTGGTTTAGATAAGTTTTTTTTTTTTGGCATAAGCAGGCACTGGGAATCGAACTCGGGTCTCCGTCATGGCAGACGAGAACTCTGCCTGCTGAGCCACCGTGGCCCACCCTAAATGATAAGTTTTGCTTACTATGGCATCTCCCCTGTCGCAGGCAGGGCTGGGAGAGCAGCTGTGAAGGGGGTAATAATGACAATTGTGACAAATCATAAGGGACAGGGTCTCCCTCGATTGGGGGCCCTCTGAGCCAGGCTCTTTGTACCTCTGCTCTCATGGGGCCCTCTCGCCTCTCTAAACTCGTTATCTCCATTTTTCAGGTCAGGAAACAGAGGTGCAGGGCAGGCGAGAGGACCTGCCGGCCATTGGCAGAACCAGAGCTGGATTCACATCCTAGGCTAAGGCCAAAGCCATGATGATTTTAATCCCTGGTTAAGCTGCCTCCCCGCAGCCTCCAGAACTTCACTTATGGCAAGAGCCAAGGCTCACAGAGGTCCGTTTTGCAGAGAAATTTGCAGAAATCATGGTAAAACCCAAGTCAGAATATACCCAGCCAGCCGGGCTATTTTAAGGCTTTGCAGATTACCTTCCAGATGCTCGCATAATTTTACGTGGTTGCCTCAAATTCTTTATGCCTCTGTGGGCTCTGTTACTTTCCACTTAATGTGTCATAAACATTTCCCCATGTTTTCTCATATTTGTCGCAACTGTCATTTTCAGTGGCTCTAGAGCATGGCAGCATGGGCTCTCCATATTTAGAAAACATTCTCCTGTTTGTTATTAAGATCAGGGATGGGTCTGCTGCTCCCTCCTTTTATTTTTTGTATGGCCCATGAGCTAAGAATGGGTTTTATGGTTTTAAATGGTTAAAAAAAAAATCAAAAGAAAAATAGTACTCTGTAACCTGTGACAATTATATGGCATGCAAATTTCAATATCCTCAAATAAAGTCTTTTAAAAAATATTTTTATTGAGAAATAGCATCACACACTCTGTCCAACCATATTATATAATCCGTGGTTCACAATATCATCACATAGTTAAGTATTCTCCGCCATGATTGTTTCTAGAACACTTGCATCACTCCAGAAAAAGAAATAAAAAGAAAAGAAAAAAGAACTTACACATCCCGTAATGAATAAAGTTTTATTGGCCCCCGGCCCCTGCCCATATCTCGATTGTAGCTGCTTTTCCACTACAAGGCACAGGCAAGCCTGTGACAGAGACCAAAGGGCCTGCAAAGTTGAAATTATTTACCATCTGTCTCATCCTGATAGATATTCTCCCTTTTTCCTTTTTTTTCAGGAGGTGAGGACTTTAGTTCTTCAAAAATATTTCCTTAAGTGCCAGGCGCTAAGCTGGGCTCTGGGGTACACTGTGGGGTGGGGTGAATAGACGCCACGGGGTTCCTGAGCTCTTGGGGCTGGTGTGTGCTGGGAGGGGGTGGAGGTGGGAGAGTGCCCGTGAAATACGTTCTTCACAGAGGGTGGCCGGGGGTGGCCATGGGTGCCTGGGAGGTGACACCTGAAAGAAGCAGGGAGTCAGGGAGGGGTTGCTGGAGAGAATTGAGGATTGGATGTGGGACATGTTTAGGGTTGGAATTTACAGGATTACTGACGGGCTATGGAGGTGGAGGGAGATTACAGACACCTCCTGGGTGCCTGGTTTTGGCAACTGAGTGAAGGGGGTCACCAGTCCCGGGATGGAGAGGCGTGGGATTGTGGAGCTGGGTAAGCTGAGGACGCTGCTGCTGATGTATTAAGTTTGTGGAGCCATTAGACACCAAGGGGAGGTATTGAGAAGGCAGGTGGATAGAGTTTAAAACCCAAGGGGGAGGTGGGTGGGGGGGTGGGGTTAGACTGGGCATGGGGTGGTAGTGTCACTGGCCCTACATGGTGTTAACATCATGGGCTTGGAAGGGTCCTCCAGAGGGACAAGTCAGGGTAGAGGTGTCATTGACTCTGATCCCATATACCTTCTCGTTCAACTCTTCGTTTTTCCAGGAGTTGTTAATTGCCTTGCTTTTTCATTTGCTTGATTTACTATCTACATTCATGTTCATGAATTCATCTGCAAACACTCTCATACAACTGAAAAATTCCTCTTCCTTGTTTCTTTTGTCTTTCTTTTTTGCCATTAGTGGCTTTCTAAGAAACGGTTACTGGAAGATGACTTTTTTGAGAACTTTTCTTTCTCTACCTTCACTCTTGGATTGATGTTGTGTCTCCTAGGATGAAAATATTTTTTTCCCAGGATTCAAGCGGATAAAAGTCAACTTCTTCTGTAGCTCTTCTTGCTCATTCAGCACACAGCACGGCCTGTTTCCCTGAGTTCCTTTCTCTTTGTTTTGGCCATTTGTCTTGCATGTTTGAACTTTCCCTGTGTATCCGGAGATGCTTTCCTCCTCACTGTTATTTAAGAATGCAGCACTAAGAGTTGGTAGAAAGCTTGGCATGTGTGGGGTGAGTCAGTTGAATTTTTACTTTGGCTTGTGGGAAGCAGACCAGTGGTTTACCTGGGCAATGGGATATGTCACCATTTGTAGGTCTTGTCCCTTGGGCCTTCCCTGGGCCAGCCTGAGGGGCTGCTTCGAGGCACAAAGGGGTATTGTTTTGAACTTCCCTTGATAAGAAAGACACCAGCTCCATCCCCACTGGACAACTTTCCTTGTGTAAATGCGCATTTGAAGATAACATGGGGGAAGCTGACCTCTAAAGCTTTCGGACTGAGTAAACAACCTTTAGGATCGCTTTGAACCCAGGGAGGTCTGCTCGGATGTGCAGAATTCCATCTGAGGGGTGCATTGGCATGGGGCCACCTGTCTCCCCCACCCTGGGCCCTCTCCTACCTCCTCTGAGCCCCTTGCCTGCCTCAGCCTGCAGCAAACCCACCCCAACCCTCCCAGTGCCTGCTGCTCGGAGGGGCCTTGCCCCCAGCCCCACCCTGTCGTCCCTGCCCCTTTGCAGAGGGGGCCGTGCCAGGCCCGATGGTGGGGACCTGGTCCCCAGGATCTACTTGCTTGTATTCCCCACCTGTCCTTCCCACAGGACATTCCAGGTGTCAGGTCATGGTGGGGGATGGGGTGGGGGTGCATGCATCCTTGTGCCCTCCACAGCTCCAAAGGCGAGACCCAGAGCTTAATGGTGCCCAAGGGCAGCGGTGCCTATGCCCGGGGACCTGGCTGCAGCCGGCCTCTCCTGCCTGCGCGGGCGCCTTCTGCTGCTGGAGAAGGTTCCAGCTCCCTGGGCTGTCCTTGGAGGCCGCGGCAGCTCCTTGCCCTCCCTGCCTTCCTGTGGCTTTCTAGGCTCCGAGAAGCTCACTGGGAAGTGGGAGGAGGCCTGGCCTGTCTATGGGAAGTACAGCCCTGGGCTCCAGGGCTTCGTACCCACCCACCCCGGCAGGGCCCGCATGCTGGAGGAGGCACCCCCGGCAAACATGCAGCTGCCTCGCTGGAGAAAGCTGGTCCAGAGCTCGGGGCCCCGGGCTTTGCCAGGTCCCCACTGGGGAGGGAGCTCTGGGGGGCCTTCAAGGGACTGGTGCCTCCAGGAGCTGGGCGAGGCCTCGAGGTGCGGCCTGCAGTGGCAGGGTGTCTGAACACGGAGATTCGGGCTACTGGAGCTACTTCCAGTGCAGGCAGGATAGTTCAAACCGGGGGCGGGGGGACCCTAAACCAGATCCAAGCCAGATCTACAGTAGGTGCAATAGGAAGCATCGATGGGGACACTGGAGACA
>PVIY010010767.1:38882-67694 GCA_004026745.1 Myrmecophaga tridactyla | reverse complement strand
TCCCTCCAGCCTCTCTGCTACATCTTGAACAACAAGGTGATATCTACTTAATGCATAAGAATAACCTCCAGGATAACCTCTCGACTCTGTTTGGAATCTCTCAGCCATTGACACTTAGTCTCATTTCACTCTTCCCCCTTTGGTCGAGAAGGTTCTCTCAATCCCTTGATGTTAATTCTCAGCTCATTCTAGGGTTTCTGTCAGTCCCTTGATGCTGAATCTCAGCTCATTCCAGGATCTCTGTCCCACGTTGCCAGGAAGGTACACATCCCTGGGAGTAATGTCCCACGCAGAGAGGGGGAGGGTGGTGAGACTGCTCATCATGTTGGCTGGAGAGAGAGGCCACATCTGAGCAACAAAAGAGGCCCTCCTGGGGGTGACTCTTAGGCCTAAATTTTAAGTAGACTTGACCTATCCTTTGTGGGGGATACTGATGTTCTTAGAATGCAAACACCAGCAACTCTTTTCTCTTTTAGCCCCTCAATATTAAACAGGCGTCATTTTCCTCTGTAGGAAGAAGGTCCATTTAAGTGCAAATTGCAAATAAATGGTCTGTGGATGAATTTTGGTCAGCTGTGCTTCGTATTTAGTCTACAAAGGATTCTCTTTAATTAAATTTAAATTAATTTAAACATGAAGAGATTTCTTAACTACAAAATATAGAGATAAATTGATTTCAGGCCTTGCTTGAAGAAATCAGAAGATCTGGAAAACACAGATTTCAACACAGCAGGAACCAACCAGAGTAGGGGATGCCTCCTTTAACTATATGCACATGTGCCAGTCCCCTGCCGCGCTCCCCACTCGTAGAGCACAAGCACACGCATCTATAATCCCCCTACGCCCAGCCTCTATATCATCTACTCAGCTACTGTAGGCATCTGGGTTGGAGATCACTGCTTTCACAGTCTGCATATCTATACAAACCAGCCGCCACCAACTATCATTACAATAGTAACAACCCAATGCAAAAACAACAATCCTGGAAAAGAGATGAACTTGAACGTCCCAGAAGCAAGGGCAAAAGCAGGTAGTATATTTCAAATGTGTATAGAATTAACCTATCCTCATTTCTTTTGTTTGCCTATTTGCATTCAGTGTTTTCTCAAATGAATTACTGGTGCGTGTTTTTCTTGAATGTTTAATTAATATTGTAAACAAACGCTTTGCTTTTAAAATTAAATTATTAATCAAGAATTACATTTACCCTGGAACCTGGAAATGCTGCTTTCTGTCCACTACAGCATGTCCCTGTGGCTGAAGGCCTTGACCATTAAACTAACGTGACCCTAAAGCTAAAATATAAAGCAGGTAGGTATTTTCAAACCTACAGGAACAAGTTATTCTTCAGGGAAGTATTAGGGTACAGAAAATGTAATAAAGAACTACAAGTACAAAGTGTCCAGATTCTAATCTTGCTTTAGTATTAACTGCACAATCTTAGAAAAGAGATTCTTCTTGGATGACCATCAGTTTCCTCATCTGTGAAATGCTTTCTGTTCACATTTTTATGGGAATTGTGCTCTTTATATCTAAGACATTTGGTGAACTATCAATCAAGGGATAACACTGTCAGTAATTGTCATAAAAACCCATCCAATAAACCAATGCTGGTGGTTTCCTGTTGCTACTCATTCACACTTTATATTTCAAGGATTTGACTAGGCCCAAAATATTCAATCTATTCCACTTTAGCATATGCAAGTAAGCATGCAATTGTAAAATATAATTGAGCTCTTTAAGTCCATCTATAACACTTAATTATATGAATATGCATGTGGAGAATAATGCAATTTCTACAGGATGCCTAATGTCAGGCTCTAAAGAGGGAGAAACAGATTTTGATTTGGAAACTAAAGCAACTACATCATTAAACATCCTGGATGAGAACTGACAAGGTGAATTACTATATATTCTAAGCCAACTTTATAAACAAGTTTAATTAAACAAAAGCCTACTCGATTTTGCAATCTCATTTAGAAGCATTTATTCAGGTATAAGCGTTTCTACTTATAGATCTGGTGAGCCACTATCTTTGACTCAATTACCAGAGAAACTCTAGGCATACTCTTTGACTTCTCCAAGGTGTCTCATTTATAATCCGTGCACTCTTCTCTGAATGTGAATGAGAAAGTTGTAACAGCAGATGAGAAATAACACCTTGGGTTTAAAGATGAAAAGAAAAAATCTTTTTTTTTTTTGTTTTTGAAATCCTGGATTATTTAGCAAATTGATTCCTTTTTTTCATGTCCTCAACAATCACGCTATGAAATGGGGGGCGGGGGCTTGTGCTGGTTTCCCTTTTGGGCTGGTTGCTGGCATTGATATATATATATTTTTTTGAATTGTGCTATATCTAAGACAAAGGTTTGTAGGGTTTACTTCCTGGGATTACAGGCTGAGGCTGAGTTAGGAAAAGATGAACAGAAACAATTGCATGAGCTCTGCTAAGACTTTTGCAGAGCACACTGTCAATACAAGGAGATGTCTCTGAAGTCTTCTGTGGCTCGGTTTAAAATAGAGTGTAACAGCTAGGCATTACCCAGATTATTTTTATATGAAATTTATAAGAGCTCTGTGGAAGGGCTCATATTATGTGATGCGCTCTTCAAGAAATGGAAAACTGTTCAATTGTTATCTCAATCCTCCCATCAAGCCAAAGACACAGCATAGGATGGCCATTTATACAAATGAGGAAAAAGGTTCAGGAAGACTATATAACTTGGCTGAGGTCTCATAGCTTATTAATAGTGGAACTGGAGTTTGGTCCAGAGTCTGCTAACCCCAAAGCCGATGCTCTTTCCACACCACCCTTCTGAAATCATACAGAGTGCCAAGGATCAAAATCACAGGAGCAGCCCGTAAGTGGAACCAAAACAAATACTCATCAAATGGTGAATGAGTAAATGAAATGTGGTATAGCCACACAATGGAATATTATTTGGCAGTAAAAAGGCGTGAAGTTCTGATATAAGCTATAACATGGATGAACCCTGAGCATGCTAAATAAAGGAGTCAGTCACAAAACTACAAATTGCATGATTCTATTTATATGAAATGTCCAGACTAGATAGATATGCACAAAGTAGATTGGTGATTGCCTAGGGCTGGTGGTAAGGGGAGAAGTGGGGCCTGATGGCTAAAGGGTACTGGGTATCTTAACGGAGTGATGAAAATGTTGTAAGACTGTTTGTGCTGATAGTTGCATGAATGGAAAAGGCATGAACATTCATTAACGGGAACTCTGGAGTGAATGGAGAGAACCAATACCCACATAGAGATGGAAAGGACCATTATGGATTTCAACAGTCAGCAGTAGCACGCTTACATTCACCAGATAACATGGTTTAAAACACAGAGCTACATGCAAGGGCAATCTCACAAACTTCAGAGGAAGTAGCTTGCGGCCTTTCCAAAACAAGTGGTTAAAAGGGCTTCCTCAAAGGTTTATATCTCTAAAGGGGCTCCACCAGCATTTTATCCTTCTCACTAGCTTGAACTCATCTCGCTTGAGGCCCAAGTGATAGTCAATCATAATATTTGCCTTCAGGAAGCCTGCATCCACTGTAATAAAAGAATCTTCTGATCTTATCCTATGCTGATGGATTGTCAGTCATTTTTTATAACCCCAAATCACCATTATTAGTACTTTTTCAGGGAAATGCACCAGGAAATTCTCCAATATCAGAGGCCTTTCATCTCCCCTCATACCTCTCAAACTACAGAGAGCCTCTCTCTGCTCCTCATCTCTTCTACCCTTCTTCAGGTTTAATGACTTTCTTTTGGCCTACAGACAAGAAGAGAGGCACAGGCGGTGCAATTGGAGAATGAGATTGGTTAAAATGTAGGTGTCATTTTCTTTATGAAAGGTAAGTAAAGTTTGGAAATTATTTATAGTTCTCCATGAAATCATTATTTTTAAATAGAGGGGACTGTTATTCAAGAGACTGTGTTTCACATGTTTTAAAACATACAGCTGTTCTTATGCATTTTTCTTAAAAAATGAAAGGAAAAATCTTTTGATGATAAGAGTAAAAAATGATTTAAAGAAAAAACCAAAACAGTAGCAGGTCCATGCTACAAACACATTTGGCCAAGAATGGGAGATCAGTATTATGTCATTATTAATTTCAAAGTCATCAACAACATTTGTGCTATCTCCCAGTGCAAGTTTGTAGATATTTATAATGTCTTCCAAATAATTTATTGCATAGTGAAGATTTTTAAAAATCATTATCCTTTTGATCTAAAAATCCTTATATTTCAACTTTAATATGTTCTTTCTGACAAAGTTACCATGTATATTTTACTCCTCAGAGAAATCAGCAGCCGAGTACTCAAGCAAGGTTTTAGGATCTTCCAGTACCAAGCATTGGAAAATGCTATAAAAGTTTTCATTGTGTCTACCATGACACATACAGATGCAAGATGTGAAGACCTCTAAAATATAAAGACAAAATCTAAGTTGTGGAACCATTAGCAGGCATATCCTAGAAATATCAACTAATGGTTTAAAGTTAGTTTAGTATTTGGAGGTGCTTCTTGTCTATGGTAGCTATTTAGCTCAGCATAAGAAAGCTATGGACAACATTAATTTATGTTTTTGTCTTAGGCTGCTTCAAACAGTTCTAATTTTACTATTGAAAAGCAAGTGTGGCAAATATTTCAGCTTGGTTTGCATCTCAAAAAGCACCTCTGAGAAAGCATTCACAAACCACCCAATCTTTCTCTCAGTATGGGGGACTTACTATTCTAAGGCAAACTTGTTTATTAACCAAAATTAAATACATCACACACTCACACACACACAATTTCTAACCTGATATATCTTCTTTGAGGAGGAAAACTGGAACCATAACGAAATCAATTCTCCCTTGCTCGTGTAAAGGATTTGCCTCAAATCCACCAAAAACGACAACTAGGAATGCTCAGGCCCTCCCACATATTTGTTTTAACCACATGTTCCTTTCATAAGACTCTCAGAAGACTACAGGGAGAGACCAGGAAACAACTCAAATTATTCCACTGCAGCCCAATTACTCATGGTGCATTTCATCTTCTAAGCATGGTTACCCAAGCATGGATTAGGAACCAAGGCTCAGATTTCCAAAATTGCTGATACTCAAGAAGGATCTTTCGACCCTTCTTAAGATATAGAGCAGTTTTTGGTAAAAATCCGTATTAATAGGAGAATGGAAGGCATTAGAAATAGTATGGCTATTTGTTGAGTCCTTATTATGTGGTGGGAACTATGTTATACCTTTGGCTTACAGTAGTATCCCATTCTATATGCACTGGTATATTTCCTTGTGGAGGAGAATGGAGAAAGGAGAGAGCAAAAGAACATTTATGCTGCAAGGAGAGAATGAGCTGGGAGGCATGAATCGGATCATATCAGTCAGGCCATTTCTCCCAGAATCTCACAGAATGTGTGTCTCAACACACTAAATATAGCCATGTTTGATACACGTCTATGTATATTATTGTAAACATCAAACACTTGCAACACATATCACTGTATAGAATTGTATACACAAAACTATGCGTTCTCTACTTTAGAGCTAGTTCAAAGGATTTTCAAGGGTAATTGATTCTTTATATGATTAAGAACCTCTTATCTCCTGGTTGACTATAGAACCTAAGAGAGATGCAATGCTAATATATTTTGAGTTGAATAATCCCCACAACAACTTGCTGGAATGGACAGCATATTCTCTATTGTCATTTTATAGATGCCAAAAGAGGATCTTAGAAAGTTTAAGAAATTGGCTGATATCCAGTTTTAAAATGGAAGAGGTAGGATTCAAATCTAGGTCTGTCTGAATCCAAAAGCCAAGCTTCTAACACTTCTCTTACTTAAAAAAATGTTACTGCCACTCATCTTATTTTAAAGTGATTATTTTAATAAAAACTGTTGGAATATATGGCAAGTTCTATTAAAGAATAAAAGGAAGAAAGAAGGAAGGGAGGGAGGGAGGGAGGAAGAAAAAAAGGTTAACTATGCATTTTTCTGACTGGGGATGTAAGAGGGAGTAGGAACAAAAATATACTTTCTACATATTAATTTCTCTTCAACTACTAGGGAAATGGTAAGGACAAGCTGAAGTTATAATTGAAATTAGCCAACACTAACTACCTACCTAGTTAAATAACTAGCCAACCAACCAACCAAGCAACAGCAAAACTAATTCTGTCAGGGAATTTTATGATGTTTTTCAAAATTTGAAATACCAGTGTTGTGATAAGAAAATTCACTCTCATCCTGAAACCTGGACGGTCAGACTTTTTTCAGAGGTGATTTTTTGTTTGTTTGTTTCAGTTATAAATTAATCACTGAAGACTATTGTCAAAAAGCCGGTATAATTTTTAAGTATTGACATAACCAAGGGGAATGTTTTTGAATTGGTATTCACTGTTAAGCTTGCAAGGGACCTAATTTTTTAAGTTAAGCATTACAACCTTTTATTTCAATCATTTTACTATGTCTTTTTAAAAACAAAACATTTCTTGTTTTATCATAGTGCCCAAATGCTATATCAATTATGAAAATTCTCCTCACTGCCCATGATTCTCAACAAACACAATTCCTGGAGCTCTAATTTGGGTGATTCCAAGCACTGGCCCACCTCCATAAATTTTCTTGCTATTGATCAAAAACTCTTAGAATATGATGAAAATTGTCATTTAGCATCACTCCTTTAAGTTGTAAACTACAAAGCACACACAGCAAAAGATATGCTAGATCATCTACTGCATACGAGGTATTGGAATAGTAAACACAATGTCTTTCTATTTGTCTGGGGTGTATTGTCTGCCCTCTGTTCTCACTGTCTTTACACTTACCTCTTCGTTAGCCATGGTAATCACATCCGCACCACCTCACTTCCGAATGCAACTCTAAATGTTATCAATGCCAAATTCAAAGGCCTCTCCTCAGCCTCCATCCTAATTAAACACTTCGCAGCTTATAGTAGAGTTGACCTTGCTTTTCTTGATAGTTCCGTCTTCCAGGAAGAGCATAGATTTGCACTCTTTTCTCTGAGTATCCTTTCCAGATCTCCTTTGCTAGCTCCTCTTCCATGGGTTATCCCTGAAGCCAGCATTTCCAGGATCCTGTCCTTGATCCTGGTCACTCTGTATCCCCTCTGCTGATCTCACATTTCCTAATGTATCCCAATGGCAACCAATGGGTGATTGCTCCCTATCTCTATTCCCAGGTTCACTCACTGCCTTATGTCATTAATTCATTTCCAACTGCCTATGGAACATCCTCACATAAGCCATCAAGACAATTAAAACTCAATAGTTTCCGAAACAAAACTCTTTTCCTCTACCAGATGTTTTCTCCTCCCAGTCTCTAGCTCATGTATGAACTTTCTTCTAACCCAGTCATTCCAGTTGTAATCCTTAGGATCACCCATGAATCCTCCCTCTCAACCTATCTCTGCCCATTCCATCTGTTGCTAATCCTTATCAAGTTGCCTGAGAAACTTCCCTTTACCTCATTACATCACTCTTATTGCCCTAGATGGGACCATTATCAACCATTAGCCTTCTAATTCCTCTTTCTGTTCCAAGTTCTCCTCCTCCCAATATACTGCATTTAGAATGATTTTCATAAACTATAAATATAATCCAGTCACTTATTTGTTAATAATATTCAGTGCCCCTGACTTGCTTATTGGCATGCAATTCTAAGTTTCTCAAAATTTAGCCCAGGGTTAACTTCCCTGTCTCAGATCCATGTACCTCCAATTGTCCCTCCACCCCACCATTCTCTCCTCTTTTATGGCATTTCCCTTCAATCCCCAGCCATACCATACAGGTTCACAGCTCTGAGCTCATAAGTCTGATATCTTTAGACATCACTTGCACAATTTCTGAACTGAAACAATTTTATCTTCAAGGCATGACCAAATATTAACTTCTTTAATAATGCAATAATATGTTTTATGTTGCCTATACTAGGTAGTTGGTGTTACATTAAGCCCCTTTCAAACAGTTTACTCATTTACTGCTCACAACAAATCCATAGAAGGGTACTTCTACTTTCCAATGAAGAAACTCTGGCTCAGAGAGATGAAACAATCTTCCAAGTCCAAAAAGCTGGAAATTGGCAGAACTGAGACTTAAACTCAGGCACTCTCATGTCAAAGAAATATGCTTATACATTGTACTATTCTACCTCTTCTCACAATTTAGGTCTCTTTCTTCCTGCTAGGATGTGAGTTACTTGAGGGCAGGGATTATGTGAAATTTATCTTTGTATTTTCAGTTCCCAGCATGTAGTAGGTATTCAATAAATGTTTGATGACTTGTGTTCAAAATGAGTGATGCTGCAGTGTGCTGTAGTTAAAGGCATTCTGTGCCCGCAAACGACGATTGGGCCTCTTGCATATTTTGATCTCATCCCACATCTCTCATTTTGCTCCTCACATCACTCATCCTGGCTCATTATTGGCTTTGATGTCTTTCACAAGCTCCTTTTATCATAAACTCCGTGAGTCTAGGATGGCTACATCTCCATATTTACTGGAATAGACTTCCTAATTAATATTTAACTCCCTTTCCTTGAAGAACAAAATGAAAGCAAATATGAAATCACCTTTTAGAATCCCTTTTGATATACAAAGCAGACCTCACATTTGTGAGCACATTCCCAGAAAAAGAGAACAGCCAATCTAAGTGGAAATGACCTCATCCCCTTTGTTTTTAGCTAGGGTCAATGCAAGTATAGGCATTCACACTTCTGCCCAAGGAGCTGATGGCTAAGGGTTATGAAGGAGAGAGCAGACACTATGGATAATCACTGACATGATGAATCTATAAACTTTAAAACCATTTAAAATTGCTTAAATAAGGAATCAGAAAACAGTAACACACACACAAAATCATTACCATGCATGAAGTATTTACCATGTACCAGGCACTGTGATAAGAGTTTGATATACTGTATCTCATCTAATAATGGCAACAAGAATAAACGAGAGGTACGGCTATTATCCCCATTTTACAGGTGAAGAAACAAGGGTTTCTAAAGCTAAGTGGTAACTTGCCAAGGTCATAGAGCTGATAAAGGACAAGGCTAGGACTCAAAACCTGGTCTATCTGACTTCCAGATTCCTGCACTTAATAGCCATGCTACTCTGCCTCCTACGTGTTCTTACTACAAATAATGATATTGACACTGGGAGAGGATAGGTCCATTGCCCTCAGCCATACAGCTAGTTGGTGGCAGATCTAGAACAAGAACCTGGGACTCTAGACTTTTTCTACTCCTGTCTCTCCCATTAAGCTATTATATCATCATAATAGATGGAGTATATATAGATCTTCTGTTTTCTTCATCACACCTGTTTTGTTTTTTTCAAGAACAATATGGACCTTGAAAGGAGGTCATGGTCATGGGTACAGGTATAATTTTCCTAGTGAAGATAGTGATAGAAATCTTTCACTATCTTTTAGACCATCAGGCCCGTTTAAAGGATCCTTGAGAAAATGACCCGAGACACGTTTTGGAGACTGCTTTTAGTTGACAAATTTCAGTGAATCAAACAAAGGTATATGAGATGAAGTTGTTATTCTGCTACCTTCACAGCACAGAACTTCCTCTTTCTTAACCCATGATTTCAGAAGGACTAGCAACAATATTTTGCACCCTATTATACAGACATATCTTTTTTTAGGAGGTGTAAAACGAATGACCTTCCCATCATTTCTCACGTCCCTACCTGATTTGTTAACTTATCAGGCTGTTGCTTCTTCAAAATAAAAGTGTCTGTTTTGAACTAAGCAATGAATACACATACACTCAATGCTAAACTTAATTCTTAATCACAGGCTCCATACTTTGCTTTACACAGATTGCAATAATCTGTAAGGTGCTGAATTTTCTTCCATTAGTTATTTTTCAGCATTACAATATGTTCTCAGATTACTTTGAGACAAACTTTGTGAAAATAAATGCATAAGGACATAGATCTCTTAAGGTGTGTGGTTTTACCAAATAAGTTTTTTCTAAACTTTCATCTATTCGAGTTTGCCTTCTATTTAATTTTCTCTGTTTCCCTCCCTCCATTCCCTGGTTTTGTGGTTCATCCTGACAAGCAATGTGCTAGATTCTGAAGAAATACATCTGAATAAGATGTGATCCCTATCTTCAAGATTTCTTTTTTTTTTTTTAATTTGCATATGGGCAGGAGGCACCAGGGATCAAACTCCAGACCTCCAGCACGGCAGGTCAGACCTCTGCCTGCTGAGCCACGGCAGCCGCCCTCTTCAAGACTTCTCATAGTGTATTGGAAAACATCCCTTCCTTCTTTAACAGGAAATGAGAAAGGATCCCCCAAAGACACTGAGTTCTTTATACTAAAGATTGACACATCTTCTTCACTCTCTTTTTTCAGCATCATATTTTGATAACTACCTGAAATGAGAGAAATAGATGGGGATTATTTCTCGATGATCAACAGTACAGTTGTACACCAGGATTAAACCATATCTTTCTGGTCCTTCTCTCCCATAATCAGGGTTTGAGAAATATTCTAGAAACTCATCCCTCCTTACATTTAACAGCTAAATCCTTGTCTTCACTATGTGCCTCGAATCCTTATCATGCCTTTTAGCCTTCTATATGTCCATCACCGCAAGAATCTCAACCATTTCTCCAAATGCTCATTTCATGTTCTTGCTCCAGTGGAAATCTTGTTGTTCTCTGAGGACATTGCTTCCCCTAAAGTGCTATCAAGTGGTGGTGGTTTTTCTTCCCTTTTCCTCATATCACTGAGATGAAGAAGCAGTACAGGCATATTTTGTATCTGGTCACAAGTAGACCACTTTTCGTTATCCTTCTGTTAACATCCTTAGCTTTACTGCTGTGATTCACAGACACCCCCTCTTACCTTCTCCATCATTCCTACTTGTTTCTGGCTCTGTGTCATTCATTCAGCAATCTTTTTGTGTACACTCATTGCTAGTTCAGTCCAGACATAGAAACCCCTCCAACACCCTGACCTTCATTTATTTGAACTGTTCTCGCCATTCATTTTTTAATTTCCTCCAGTCTCAGCTACCCACGCTCATAGTCAAATCTTGTCATTATCGATAGACACAACCTTTCCTATATCTCAATTTCATGCAACCTGCTCTCTAATCACCACTGCCTACCTTCCTAGCTCAATCTCTCTTGTACCCTGACCCCATTAGTCCTTTGACACCCATTGGGATTCCCAATCAATTGACTCTTTGATATTCTTTCATCTCCATGACATTCTCATGCTCATCCTTAGAGTACATTTCATAGCAAATCATTATAATCGTAATTTCTTCTGCTTCGTGGTATTTGTTAATAGCTTGGTAAAACCCTAGCTCTAGTTAAATCAAACTTTTTGCCTACATTATGCATGCACTTGTTAGCAGAATGTGGCTTAAAATGCACACACACACAACTGACCATAATGACTAATGGCTTTACTCTCCTATACAACTTCTTCATGCTTCTCTCTTTGAGTCTCTAAAACCTTCTCCTCTATTCTCTTTCTCAGTTAATGACCATGGTTCCAATATCACTGAGAAAACTGAAACAATCAGTGGAAATCCTACAGATATCCACAACCTAGCTACCCACCTTCTCATAATGTATCCTTCCTACTCCCCTTTAAAGAGATAAACTTCTCATTTTTTGTACTTGTACAATATATCCCAACTCTTTGTCTATCTTTAATCAATCTTTCCTTCTTCATTGGTTAATTCCTACCAGCACACAAACATAGAATTAATTCTTCCATTTGAAAAAAATTTCTGACCCTCCTTCTCACATTTGCAGCAAAAGTCACTGGGATTTATCTTTATTTGGGTCTTCAGTTCTCCTTCTGTCCTTCCATTCTCTATCAAGCCCACCCCAAAGAGGATTTCACCACTAACAAAAAATTGCTCCACTTCAGCTTCAGTTGATGGAATTTACCATTTCAGTTGATGGAAAAGCCATACCTCCAGTTGCTCAGTCAAAGAGTTGTGAGTCATCTTTGACATATCTTTCTCTCACACACTTATCTAATACTTCTGTAAGTATTACTGCCTCTACCTTCAGAATACATGAGAATCTCATCACTTCTCACCTCTTTCATTGGTCCTGGGCACCATCATCTCTTGCCTTGACTGCTTCACAGTCTCCTAAGTTGCCACCCCACCCTTCCTTCTTTCACTCTATCTTCAACACAATAACTAGAGTGAACCTTTTGAATAGAAGTCAGAACTTGTTTCTCTCCTCAAAACTCTGAACTCTGCATGGGTATCAATTGCCCTCAAAATAATAGGTCACAGTTTTAAATCATCTACAAAGCCCTATGAGGCCTGACTTCATCTTTACCTCTCTATATTCTTATTTTCTACTCTTCTTCCCAATTTGCATTCTGTTGCAATCACTCTGACTTCCTTGAATACTCCAGGACTATTCCTTCATCAAAACCCTCATATTAGCTTTTCCATCTATCTGGAATGGCATTCTCCCAGAAATCTGCATAGTCAACTCTTTTACACAGCAAATGCCCTTACCTCCTTTAAGTCTTTGTTAAAATGTCAGCTTTTCTAGGAGACCTTCCCTGATTCTCCATTTAAGGCTGCAAAAATGCCCACAACTATATACACCCAACTCCTTATATTCTCTACTTTTCCTTTTTCAATAGCATTTATCACTCTCTAACATAGACTTTTCTTTCTTTCTCTTTTTCTCTTTACCCTCTCTTTTTTTCTTCTCCCAGTCCTTCTCTTGTCCCCTTTCTTTCCTTTCTTCCTCCCTCCATCCTTTCCTTCCTTCCATTTTCCCTACTCCCTCTTACCTTCCCTCCTTTCCTCTTTTCTTTCATTTATTGAGTATTGCCTATTCCTCCAACTAGAATTTAAGCTACAAGAGGTCAGGGATCTTTTCCAATTTCGTTCACTGATATATCCTAAGCTTAATACATAATAGATATCCAATAAATATTTTGAAAGCAGGAAAAGTTTATGGCTAAATGTTGTTGCTTCTCATTACTCGATACATTGTGAGATTATCCTAAGGACCAGTGCAGGCACACCAAACTGGGGCCCAAAAGGAACCATAATGAAAATCACATCACATAAGCAAGAAGGACTAGAGTGCTACTATGTGTAAGCCAGCATGATTTCGGTATCTTTTGTGTGTTCTTTCTCCTCTACCCCAAAAGTAAAGACTACTTAGAGTTTGCTTCTGGCACTTCCCTCTTTACTTTCCAACTTTCTGAGGAAGCTTATCTATTTCAATGAATATGTATGTGTGTGTCATTGTTATGCTGTTGATACTCACATCAGTATCTCCAATTCAGACTTCTTTCATGTTTCATTCTGAATAAATACACAACTACACATATTACCTCTGTTCTTGGAAATCTTCTGTTACTTGACAATGTCCAAAATGGGACTCTTGGTGAGTCTCCAGAGCCTGTCCTCTCTAAGAATTCCCTCTCTCAGCACTTAGGAATCTATGCAATTGCTAAAGTTAGAAACCCTTGATGGCTTTTTTCATAGACTCCTACATTCAAACCATAATCAAGCGTTGTACAGTCTACTCCAAAAATGCATCTCAAACTATTTATGTCTCTACCTTCTTGAAGGCTCCACCATTAATCTTAATATGTAGAAGAAATCAATTTAAAAAATGCTGAAGTATTAGAAGGAATGGGACTGCACATGCCATTAAAGGGACGAGAATGGTTTCATAGAGGATTTGGCATCTTAGATGAATTATTTGATGATAGATGGGAATGTGATGGAAGGGTAGGCTTGGGGATAGCACTGCAAGCCAAGGGAACAGGATAAGCAAAGGCACAAAGGATGAAAGCACACTCTAGAAAAAGCAAGTAGCTTAGTTGGGCCAGAGCTGAAAGTATATTTAGAGGAGAAAAGAGAGCAAGGGCTAAAATCACAAAATTGGACTATATTGTGGAGAGCCTGAAATACCACAGTGGGGCAGATTAAGTTGATTTGTGTTACTTCCTGCCTTCCCAATGTGCCTTGTTGTTCACTGCCATAAATGTGTATCAGCGGAAGTAGAAGACAGCCTGCATTGTCTTAATTGTTCTGTACTTTACTGGGGTCGTTACCATTCTGAGCATACAAGGAAAGCCCAAGAATACAGGAATTTTTCACTATTTTTTCTATAACATCAATTATTAAGCAACACTGCATATTAGCAGAACCATATGCTTATTATAATAGTAATTGCTTCCACATGATTATTTTCAGAGTATTTCTTTATGTACTGAGATATTTATCTTACTGCATGCAGAACTACCTATTTTGTAAAAATACCAATAGCAGGGATACCACTGTGTTTATGATTGCTAACCTCATTGAATCAAAGGCACCATAGATGGAGGAAGTTTTAAGAATATTTAATACATCATTTACTTGATTCTATCTCCTCAAGGTGCCTTGCAGATTGTCTTAGCAGATGTGAATTTCCTTTCATCATGTGGAATGCAATTCTATCCTTGGTTTGTTATAAATTAACAGTCTGGAATAAGTCTTGCCTTCTGCACAATAGCTGAAATATTTAGTAGAGAAAAAAACTCCCCACCCTACTCAGAGCTAGCTTTTCTTATTTGGTTAATGCAACCAGTTTAAATGGTTCTCCAGCTAGCCCTGATTTCTGAGAACCTCAAGTCAAACGGTTTGAAAATAATGCAGATCATATAATGTTCGACCTAGAGAAAAACTGTAGCATGATTTTGAGAAGGTAGCCAAGTGATTTTCACACCAATAAATGAACATTTCAAACCATCTGAATGGCTAACAAGGTACAACAGGAGGCTTAGGTGACTTACACTGAGATCACTGCAGGCATCATTAAAAAGTTAATAGGATTTTTAAAATGAGAATTCTTACAATCTCATCTCATCTAGAGAAAAAATACTAACCACAAAATAAGGAGTACAAAATTTTTTTTTTTAAATAAGAAATACAAATGCTTATTGGTAAGCACAGGGGAAGTTGCCCCACCACATCCATCCTAAAATAAATGAAAATCAGAATAACAATATTTTCATTGATAAAATGGAAAAAAAATATTCATGATAGTTCCCATTGATTTCTGAGCATGATGAGTGCATGCGTGCCTGGATCATTTTCACACATGCTGGCAGAAGGGTAAACTTTCATATAAGGCAAGTTGTTAGAAAGTATGATTTGCATAACTTTGTATACTTTAACTCTACTTACAGGAATTTATTCTAAAATCATTGTTAGGGATGTGCACAAGAATTTAGCTATAAGGATTCTACCTATCACACGGACTCAATGATAAAACAAATCAAATGCCCAATGAAAGAAGACTGAGCAAATGCATTATGTTCAAGGACTACTATACACCCTTTTAAAACCGTGGAGAATAGTTAACGCCCTGGGGAAATGTCTATAATGTATTTAATGGAAAAAAAAGGCTACTTAAGAGTTTGTTATCCATGATGCCGATTCTGTAAAAATATTTCTGGTTGGCTAGTTACAGGTAATTATTAATCTTTTTCATGCTTTTCTATATTATCTAACCATGTATATAAATTTTAATATTTATGCTATATATTTTACACATGCATATTTCTATTCCATGTCTATTTTACTTTGTTTATAACCTAATTAAAACTCCACCTCCTCAAAGCTGCTCCTACTATACCAGTCTGCAGACATATATATATGTATTCTCTTACTTCTCTACTGAAAATGGAGAGGCATTCATCTGTAAATGCACAGGGGTGTTTGTTTTCTTCAACAAACAACACAGTGAATATTTTAATCTATCTGTGTAAGAAATGAGGATTGAATATAGAGAATTAAGAGAATACCAAATAACTCTAGAAATGAGGAATCTTACTAAGAAAAAGAAGAGTAAGATATGGTCAGTACAGATGGCAGACGATCATAAATGACCACTTAGAATGAGAAGTTATCCGGTTGTCACAAGATAATGCACTATCCAAATACTCCTGAGGAGAGACTGGATGCTCAGGCTTTATATTCTGGGAAATAAAATGTCTCAAACAACATTCACTTAACATTTTTTGATATACTTGATTCAGAACAATACTTTTGGATACTCATCTAATATATATATACTTCTGCTTTTATGTAATACATGATATACATGTGTGTTTTTGTACTAATATAGTACATGCATTGTAACACACTCAAAAATAGACATTTAAAAAATAAATTAAAAGACAATAAATAGAAATAGGAATGTTATTTTTTCCCGCATCCAAATTATGTTCAAACCCAACATTGGAAATCATTTTGTTATAAACCATCCTACCAATTTTTAAAAGAGTGAGTGAGAAATAATAAAGAACTTAGTGCATAGATAGGGTGAGCAAGCCTTCGCTCACTGCAGAGTAGACAGAAAATATCTTGGGAGAGGAGAAAAGTTGGGAAGTGAGGAAGGACCTAGGAGAATATATTTGTACACACAGAGAAATCCATCCCCCACCAACTTATTGAGAGAGTTTCCAGGAAGCAAGAGCTCTCCCATGGGAATTTAGAGAAACCAGGTCCTGTTAACGTGGGTTTGGACTTGGCAGTAGAAAGGCTGGCTCACGATATGGCTGGCGAATGGTGTCCAGGATAGCACAATTGGCACACATGATCTGAGTCTTTAAAGAGCATGCTGTTTGGTCAAGTCAAAAGAAGATCAACATGGGGGGTGGTGGGAGCCACGGTGGCTCAGCAGGCAAAGCTCTCGCCTGCCATGCTGGGGTCCCGGGTTCGATTCCTGAGGCCTGCTCATGCAAAAATAAAAAAAAAGATCAACACAATCGACACAGGTCTTCCTTCCCTTAAATCGTGTACTATGAAATGTCTATGGCACTCATTGCGGTATTTTCATATATGGCTTAACATTCCCATCTCCTCAAAATTTGTTTAATTGGTATTTCTTGGTGTCCAGCTCTCTCAGTAACATCCCCTATCCAAACCTGGCCCCCGTGCACATACAATGTGGACACAGGCACATACAAAAAGACACACTCAATACTTCTGCTCAGTGTTGGGCACCTAGCGGCCACTCCATAAATATTTACAGAAGTAAAATAAGGTTCCCCCAAATTAAAGTATCTCCTCATCCAAAATTACTGAACTATTCTTCACTGATATCACACAAAACATAGTTTTATTCTCATCATGTATGTGTATATTAAGATATGCTTACTTAAACAATGTGCATTATCTTCCAAGCGTCAATTTCCTTAGGTTTCGTTTTATTCGTTTCAAAAATCCTTTTGAAGTAGTGATCATGCACTAATATATCCCTTGCAAAAAATACACTTTACAGAAATACTTCCCTAAGCTCCTCTAGTACTAGGTTTCTCGGTGAAAGTCCACGCCCCCCTTTTGATGTTGAAGAGAAGCAAAAATAATACTGTAGCACCGGACCTTTCCATTTCCCTCAGGATAGTATAAACCACCATGAAGTTACCGCTTACCCTAGAATTTTCCAAAGAATAGCATCTCAAATATCACATCCTTTGCATTAGTAAACGTGCCTGTATGCCAATGATCAGTGCTCTTCCACAAAAATCCTTGGGATGGTAAGAGAATGGGAGCATATTGCAATGGTAATGCTAGAGGTCCCTGAATAATACTCAAGCATCCTACTTTTACAATCATAGAAAAACATCTTTTGGTTGGGGAACACTATTTTGGACTCTCACTTGCTCTGATTCTCAGCCTTATCCAGCATTCCTCCATGTCCTTCTCTCTCAGAGTACTACAGGTCTTCACGTTTACTGCATTTTCCTCTTCTAGCCTTAATTTTATTGCTTTCCACTCCTCTGTGATGGACTCCATAAACCACTTACCTGATCAAAACGGAACATAATTAGTGCTAAGTCATTTTCCTCTTTAAACAGCTTCCTCTTGAAAAGCCCAAGGGTTTTCCTCAATCAGCTAAGTAGCTATAGTTTTTAAAGTAGGTTTTCCCTCCATCTATTTCCTAAAAAATCCACCTAGATACTTTTACATTAAAAGAGATTTAAGTATATTTGTTAAATCAAAGATTCTGTCCTTAATTCTTCAGACCCTGAGGGCATCTACTTCAGAAGACAGGGAGGAAATATCACTTACTTACCCCTGCCCCCTCACACTTATGATTACTTCATTACTTTCCAAATTACATTGATATTCATGTGATTTTATTTCATTTTGTTTGAGACATTTAAATTTACACCCCTCAAAAATTATTTTAGAAGTTGTGCACTGAAAAATAAACCCATTTCACCGATGCATCAAGCCTCTAACAAGGAAGTAAACATTACTATTCTCAACCGATGGTAAATTGAGCTAAAACTGCTGATTTCGAACTTTCTTTCCATCACCTTTTCTCCAAAAGTTTGCATTAGTTCAAGATTGTTAACTCTAGCGCCCACAAAGGCTAGGCTGGACACTGAGTTTGCAGAATAGCCTGGGGCGGTAGGGGGGACCCCAAGTGAACAAGAGGGCCTGGAACCATCTAGAACTGCTAGATTACTAGCACACAGGTCTTCCTTCCTGTGGATTACTGCTTCCTAGGGATTACTGCCTCCATCAACCAAGTTCATCCAGAAGGAAACTTGGCTCAGTGTTACTGGACCTTGGCGGTGATGGTATCACAATATTGTGACTGTAATTAACAGCACTGGATTACATATTTGGATATGGTTAAAGGGGAAAATTTTAGGTGGTGTATATATTACTAGAATAAAAATTTAAAAAGAAAACATAAGACACTTCAACACAGTGAACACTAATGACAACTATGGGCCATAGTTAACAGTTATTCATAATGATATTCTTCCATCAACTGTAACAAATATACCACTCATGCACAGTATTAATAGGGGGAGGTAGATGGGCTCTCTGTGTTTTCTGTAAACCTAAAACATCTCTAATGAAAAAAAAGCCAAAACTAGAAATTTCTAATATGAAATCTTCCACTTTAAAAATATTGGTTGGGCGGCTGCTGTGGCTCAGCAGGCAGAGCTCCGACCTGCCGTGCTGGAGGTCTGGAGTTCAATCCCTGGTGCCTCCTGCCCATATGCAAATTAAAAAAACTAAAAAAAATAAAATAAAAATATTGGTTACTAGGGAGGTGCAACGGTGGCACAATGGCAGAATTCTCGCCTGCCATGCTGAAGACCCGGGCTCTATATTTCCAGAGCCTGCCCTTGCCAAAAAAAAAGTTGGTTATTAATCTAAAAAAACCTTGCATTGAACAAATAAAGCAATCCACGAACTGGATTCTGCCCATAAACTACCATCTCCTGCCACTGACTCCTTCAACATTCCTCAATACTGAGTTTAGGGAAAACAGCATTCTAAGTAGTTCTTTAAGCTAGCATCAAATAATACAAAAAAGTATATCACAAGTAACATTTCTACCCAATGTCTAAACATACATACATAATGTCTAATATATACACATTTCTACCATATTTACAAATCTATAACTTGACATTTTCTCCTTCCCCTCACCATATCCCAGATTCAGAAAGGGTATTTGAAATGTCTCATTACTTTCATATGCTCTTTTCTAACCCTTTTAGTTTGGTATTATTTTCTGCGCAGGTTCATCCTGGTTTGGTTGTCCAAAATTTATACTAGGAATTCCATTAATTTTAACTCATTGTCTTCATTCCGTCAATAACTGACTCACCGTTCTCATCCATTATATTAATTTAAATTGATCCCTTACAAACAGCAACAAAAAGAAAAAGTGACTCTTCTGACTGAAGGGGCTTCCAAGTGCGAATGGACAAAACCATTCTGGCTCTCACCCTTTTATTGCCTTTGCTACTCAACTGATGTCAAAATTCTGACATCGGGAACGCAGCAGCTTAAAACCGAATGATTATCCACCAAGTCCAATACCTCCCCAAAGGCCTAGAGATTACAGGTGTAATTGGCAGGCTGCCCTTGCCTAAAGTAAGGCTTAGTGCTTCATTGTATTTATTGTATTTATTGAATAGAGCCATTACTTGATAGCCTCTGGGAACATTGACAAACATGAAAGAAACTACCAAAGAAAGGGAGAAATACATAGGTAACTGAAGTCCATGCCACTAAAGTTTACAATCTGGAACACGCAGCACTAAAGTAAGATACCTGAGCTTACACTCCTCTAAGAACTGTGCTCTACTTTAAAAGTGAAGTAAGCACTGATTAATTTGCCGACACCTAAACCTCTCTAAAGTATCACCCTGGTCTGCTTGGAAAGTATCAATCCTTTCACTTCTTACTGATTATGCATAATGCCATGTGACCATGTGATTTTCCTAAATTCTGCTTCTGCTTCTATATTAGTATCTGCTGTATTTTAGTGTTAGGATAATCATACATTTAAGTCTTCCATTAATAAACTTCTTTTTTAATAAGGTGCCTCCACAGCCTCTAATACCTGGACTTTCAGGGAATTGAACAAAGGTTATTAAAATCAGATCACCCTTTCATTTAAGTAAAGGCAAGATTGAGAAGCTATGACACTTTGTCCCAATGTCCTTTATGCTCTGCTATCTGTGGTAACTCATTTCACATTCTTCTCTGTAAGTGCTATTCTTTCAAATTTGCACGTATTATAAAAACCCACCACAATTTGAACTAATTGTCACTAAAATGGCTTTAAAGTTTGTCTTATTTTCTTTCTCTTTTGGGGGGAGAGGAGGGCTTTATTTTTAAGAGATGGAGACAATATTTTCTTTAGGTACCAATGAAATTTTTTCCATAAAATTTGGTTGGAAAAGAGATCATCGCCACATCGCATCAAAAGTGCAATTAAATATTAATATATTGCTTGGTTGCTACATCTCTAACTATTTTTACTCCTTCCTTTCTCACTTTTATCAACACAAAATTTATGAGTTCCTGGCTATATCTGGAGCTAATAGTAAGTTTTCATATCTGCTGTAGGCACTCTATAATTTTTACATGTGGGATGGAAGAGAGGAAAGTAATAAAGAGAATTATAACAAAAATAAATAAATTTAAAATTATTCAAGAGTAGTAAAGTGGAGCTTGAAAAAGAAACAACTATCAGGACTTGTATGTTTAGTGATGGGTACTTTAAAGCTAAATTTACTGAGGACCTGAGTTTTGGAGAGAAAGGAGGAAGATTTAAGAAACTCACCTCAAGGGCAAATGAATGAAACTTGGTTGGCGGTAGCAACCTACAGTCTCCTTGGATACTGAGAAAAAAATACTTCCTTCCCCTAGGATCCACTCGTCATGCCTCAATTACCATGTAGCAAGCACCTGGGCGTGTTCAACCCCCCTGACAAGACAGAAGAAACACCACCGACCTCTGCCGTGAGGACTCACAATGTAACAGAGTCTGTGTTTCACAAACACGCTTCATACGAATCCATTATGTGCCGAGAGCCAGCTCGTTTTATAAATGCATCGCATGAAATGCAGTGGAATTAACCCAACGTTTACATTTTCAACCCTAAAGTGCATTATGAGAATTATAAATTTCCCAACTGACAGCAGATGAAAATGAATATTGTCCTTATTTACTTTGGGTGGAAGCAGAGAGGGGAAGAGATGAATAGTTTTCCCAGAGCTTTTACCAATGCCAGATTTAGTTTTCTGTAATTTCTGCCTTCCTGTCCTATGGTCGGGCTTATTTTCTTTGTCCTTCTATATTTTTTCTTTCTGTATTTCCCATAAAACAACTAAAACTAAAACTATGATGAAAAAAAGTCAAGGATATTTTTAACTCCCCAGGGTATAAGAAACTGCCTAAGGGAGTCAAGAGCACATAAACCAGACTTTCACAGTGTGGGCTATCCGACATTTTTAAGGAGGAAATTAGTTATTCTTGTGTTGCAGTGACTGTCCCATTTTCTCCAAAACTCAGGTGATACGCAAGGCCTCAGAGAGGACATATTTTAAGTGGGACATTCATTACCAAAAAAAGGTATGATTCTAATTTAAAATCACTGGGAAAGCCCTTTCTATGGCTGCAGTCCAATTTTATAGCTGCAAAACAATCTGTTCTCAGCTCTCACTGCCATTTCCAACCAAGCCATTGTTAACTCAAAGACAGTATAAGAGAACTTGGTAAGAGAACCTGACGCCAAGAGTTCTCTCTCTACTTAAAACAACCCAAAGTCAGAAAACTGTTGATTTGGTGGTACAATGAGTCTAGGAGGCAGAGCTGACTACAGTAATAACAATGAAATGTCTACACTGCAAATCAAAAGACCAATTCAACAGTGTGTTCACTATGATGGGACTGTTAAGTTATCTGTGGGTCACTTTTGTTACAGTAGCTCAAAGGGAAGCCCAATCAACATCAGCCTAGGAAGAAGTACTGGCAAAGGCATGAATTTTATTGCATGATTTTAAATGCGGGATACACATTTCATTCTATAGAAAGGTAAGCTGATTTCTGAGATCTGTCTTTACTTGCTAACTACGCTTAGCAAAATCACAACCTGGAAATTTTTTTAAAGGGAGATTTAAAATAAACACTGTAAAAATCGATGTACCCCAAGATCCCATGATAAAGTATGAAATACAAACATATGGTCTCTCAGAGAAGAGTTATTTTATGACCAAACATTCTTACATCTAAAATTGAAGCAAAGAGCTGCTTTCTCAGAAGTATAGATTCTTGTTACTTCTTCTTCAAGAAAGGCATGCCTAAAAGGTTATTGATTTGGTTCTGAAGGACACAGTGTTTATTATGGAGGAAGCCATTGCTGGGTACAAGTGTGAGAAATTAATGATGGCTTTGTAAGTGTCCATGCTGTGGTGTGGAACCAGTGGGGGCAACTGTCAATCTATATGATAATACATTCCCAAACTTCATAAAATCAGTGATGTGAAAAAGCATTGATTTCTTTGTGAGCTAAACAGAATTTGTCAGAGAGAAAGAGCAAGAAGTTTACTGAAGTTAACCTCAGGCTGCAGAGTAGCTTGCACTTTACTTTTTATTTGCTTAAAGACTTTGTGATGTGACGTGTAAAATTTCTTATTTTTATTTCTGGCCAAAAATGAGAACATAACATGCATTATGTGCATCTTTTGAATTTGTGAAGTACTGAAAACTTTAAAAATGAGAGAAGAAAATGTATTCTACCTGTACCTTTTTCAAATAGCCATTTATCTTCTGGCTTCAGTACCTTTTTTATACTCCGCCAGACACACACAAACACACAAGTTGCTTACTGCTTCTGGGTTCATTTTTCTTTATGTAATTCTGACTGCATTATATCTGGCACTGCAGGAAAAATCAAGATGCTAGATGCAAAGGTTTATTTCCTGTCAGTATGCAAGGGAGCTATATAGACTCCCCCAAGATGAAAATTGTTCAAATATAATGTTTCGAATAATATTGGAAAACAAAGGCATTATCAAAGACATTATTAATTATAAACATCTCCCATCCATATCACTGCTGGGTAAATACAAGGGCAAGTATTTATTGCTCCCTCTGTTTCACTGGAAACCCTGCCCGGCTTATTGCTTGAGAGTTTAAGACATATATAGCTTAAAAAAAGAAAAGAAAGGAGGAGATTTGATAAATGCATACAAATCATCAGCTTCCAATACAGAAGACTCCCATGAAACCAATTAGAAGACCAACCATGGAAGAGTTATTAAAATATCTTGTTTAATATGTACCATAGGTTCTTAGAATACACGTGATTTTATTTATTAGGCAATCAAACGACTTCCATTTAAATAGTATCTGCCATACTCTGCACTTGCAAAACGACATCAGTAAATGGATTCAATGCATGCCTTTCTGAAAACTTCTAAAAGTGATTTCCTATCAAATAAGCACCTTAGAGTGTTGAATGTGCCAAGTGTCAGAATTTTGTTAAAATTCAAAAGGAGTCAAGTTTTTTCCTTGAGTGTACACCTTGATTAGCTACACGAACGGAGGCATAAGACACATCCCTTGTCCCTACTGCAGAATAAATTATTTCAGAACTAAACACAAATTTAAATGCAACAAAATGATATCTTCTTGAATATATGTGACTTACCCAGGAAACGATGTATTTTCCACACAGGTTTGGAGAAAAAATGATACTTGGTTGTGCTTTAGCACTCACAACAAGCTGTCAGCCCACAAAATTCTTTTTTCTTTTTTAAATGCAAGAAACACATAAGGCTACTCTAGCAGAAGTTTATAATATTTTATATAAACATTCTTAACTGATCTACATGTAAACATTTTAATGGTAATTCTTTTAGCAAACACACAATATATTCATGACGAACCAAACAGCATTTGATGTTTTCTTCATGAACCAACTGCACCTAATGCAATTTATCTTTTAATAGATGTTTTTGGCTAAGCACAGTCTGAGTTGCTAAGAAATCCACAAATAAGCACCTTATCTCTTTAATGACTTGCTTAGGCTTCCCTGTATTTACTGCTTAATGATCGGAGGCATTTAATTTTCAAAGTTTCATTAAGACCCACCTACAAAGCTGATGGATAAGCAATCACGATTTGAGATGGAAGATGCGGGAAGCCATTAACCTACACAGGTGCCGAGGGGAAAGCAAACCTATAAGAGAAAACTTTTCTGAAGACAAGTCTCTTCCTATTTGTCATTATTAAACTCCAGAGCATCTGTTCCAAGTCCGATGTTCAATACGGATATGAGGCATTGCCGCCTGGAAATGAAAGTCTAAGATAAGGTAGGATTCTTAAGAGATCTTCATGAAAAAAATAACCCAGGTTGCCATTTACTGGGAAGGGGCGATCAATACCAAGACCTAGAAACTCGTGGAGAGAGGACATTTCTAGGAATAGGTCACAGTTTATCAAGTTGCCTCTTTTGCAATGTAATTTACTTGCTAATAAGACAACAGAGTATTCCTGAACACTGCGTTACCATCAAAGTGTGAGTTTAAAATTCTCTTCTCATTTCTTGTGGGCTTGAGACTTGCGGGTTTATTTTCCCCCAGCTCAGAGGAGGTGGACGAGGTCGGTTTAAAGGAAAATGAATGGTTTTATATGCTTCGTATTAAAAACAAACACAAAAACAAACAGAACTCCCCAAGCCCCACGTGGTGCGCAGCGCCCAGAACACACAAAAAAGGTATTTACGAAGCAGGCCTACCGTTCTCATCATCTGACTTATTTTCGTTGTCAGAATCGGTCAGGGTCAGGGCTGAGTTTTCACGACTGGACAGGCCGGAACTGCGCCGGGATTTTATCCCTCTCCCCCACAGCCTGATGGCGTGCTCCGGAGACATCCCCCCCTCCGGGTCGGAGTCGCCGTCCGACCCCGTGCTGAGGGAGTAGCCCTGGCGAAGGATGCCCATGTCGGAACAGTAGCCGCTGCGGTGCGGCGAGGGCTCACAGATCCCCAGTTCCGCTAGGGTGAAGTTAGTTCCTAGGGAGAAGGCAGGAGAGACACAGGTTAGAACTGGGGGCATGCTTTCCCAAGTTAAGATCTAGGCTTACGACAAGCAAACACTGCCCCCCACCCCCACCCCATTCAACAAGTCTATGGGGTTTGTCATGATGCACAGGAATGGGTCTTGTGCAGGAGTAGTCAGATATTGCAGTACATTGAAGGACGAAATTTTAAAAAGCAGACATTTGAAACTAGTTCCAGTCCTAAGACGGAAAGCTTCTGTTTTGTTCCAGAGAACCTGAAGTATTTTGACACTGCTGTCTAGGTAGCGCCATGGAGTCGGGGTGGGGGCAACAGAAAACATAAAACACTGGGTTTATAATCCTAGTTAATGTAGGTGAAGCACTTGTTTTGCTCAAGGCACTGGGCTAATAGTTTACATAATTTATTTTACAACAGTTTCATGAAAATATATTATGGTTGTAATTCTTAATAGATGGGAAAACTGAGGAACAAGAGAAGTTACATGGTCTAACGCAAGGACACACATCTAGATTGCAGCAAAAGCTGGATCGGAACCTTGGGCTGTCTGACTTCGGGTCACAGAAGTTTAGGCACCCTAATAAATATGCGGGGGTGTCTGGAAGACCTGGCTGCCAGTCCTAATTTCCACCGGTAGCAGTCTCATTTGTGGCAAGTCTCTTAACTCTTTGAACTCTGTTTTTCTCATTTGCAAAACTTGGGTAATAATCTAAATTCCCAGGATTATTGTATCTTATGTCATGATGTATATGCCAGCCTCTTTTTAAAAAATGAATACATGTAAAGTTTTACTTAAATCAGCATTCTAAGGCTGTAAAGGTTGTCCTCCTATTTTTAAACGGTATCAAACAATGTCTCTTTGCCAACATAATTGAAAGCACAAGTAGGCTTCACCTATGTGGGTAAAGGGAGGGGGCATGCTGGTATAGGGACATGCTTTGATGGAAAGCAAAAGAGAAGGAGCACTTATTGATCACGTTTATTACCTCTCTGTCAGGCACTGGGTCAGATCATTTATATGCTTTATCTCATTTAAATCTCATAGTAGCCCAGCAATTTAGGTCTTAATATGACCCCTTGACAAATGAGTACCCTGAGATGCAGAGAGTAACACTTTGCACATGCTCACATCTTGATAAGTGGCAGATCTGCAGTCCTTAAGCCTGTGCTCTTTCTACAATGTCAAATGCCCTCAGTCAAAAAGCAACCTGGAAGTTTTTTGCAAAGTAAATGCTCTACTTATTTGTGTGGTTTACTATTCAGCTTATTAAAAGACATTTTAAGGTATCAATGTAAATGAAATGAAATCACGTGGCCCATTCTATCATTGTATAAAGCTGATTTCTTTTGTTTTTAACCAACTGATGGACAATGAAATAAATTCAGTGAAAAGAATGCATATCTATGCTATAAGTGAGAAAAAAAAACAGTATAAGTAATATAAAAGCTGGCAGCTCACCTCTCCATGTATATTCATTGTAGTTTGGCCCTTCTCAATCATTCATAGCTCCAAACTGGTGATATAACCCGACTCTCTATAATCATCCATCCATGTGCATGATATTTTTCAGCTTTTATGTTAAAAAGTACCAAATAACTGTTTACTTTAGCCTAATGTGACTGCCATTTGTAATGGGCGCATACATGCTTTTTTTTTTAACTTTTTTTATTGCATAGTATAGTATATGTACAGAGCAAAGAAATAAAAAAGCAACAGTTTTCAAAGCACTCTTCAAAAAGTGGTTACAGGATAGATCCTAGAGTTTGTCATGGGCCATGGGCAACCATACTATTCTCTCATATTTTCCCTTCTAGCTGCTCCAGAAGATAGGAGGCTAGAGGGCTTAAATACTTTTTTATCATCACAATCAACTTTTTTTCCTTCTTTTTTTTGTGAACAATAACATATATACCAAAAACCTATAAATTTCAAAGCACAACACAACAATTAGTTGTAGAACATATTTCAGACTTTGACATGGGTTACAATTTCACAGTTTTAGGTTTTTACTTCTAGCTGCTCTAAAATACTGGAGACTAAATGACATCAATTTAGGGATTCAGCATTTATATTCATTTGTTAAGTCCTATCTTCTATGTATAATTCCAACATTACCTTTGATCTTTCCATACCTCTGTTTGGGGTTGTTTGGGCTATGGCAATTCTAAATTTTTGATATTGGAAAGGTCTGTCACTAATATCGGGTAGGGAGATGGAATTATCTGATGTTCTGGAGAGGCTGGGCTAAGTTTCAGGATTTATCTGGACCAAGGATCCATCTGGAGGTTGTAGGTTTCCGGAAAGTTACTCTCATGCCTGGAAACCTTGTGGAATCTTAAATATTGCCCCAGGTGTTTTTTAGGATTGGCTGGAATGGTCCTGGTGGGGGTTGGCAGGTTATGATAGGTAGCAAGGTCTACCTGAAGCTTGTGTAAGAGCAACCTCCAGAATAGCCTCTTGACTCAATTTGAACTCTCTATGCCACTGATACTTTATTAATTACACTTCTTTTCCCCCATTTGGTCAGGATGGAATTGTTGATCCCAAGGTGCCAGGTCTGGATCCATCCCTGGGAGTCCTCTCCCACGTTGCCAGGGAGACTTTCAACCCTGGATGTCATGTCCCACATAGGGGAGAGGGCAATGATTTCACTTGAAAAGTTGGGCTTAGAGAGAGTGAGGCCACATCTGAGCAACAAAAGAGGTCCTTCAGAAGTAACTCTTAGGCATGCCTATAGGTAGTCTAAGCTTCTCCACTACCTATGTAAGCTTCACAAGAGTAAGCCTCATGATCGAGGGCATGGCCTATTGATTTGGGTATGCCTAGTAAGGTTTAACAGTTCCATATTTTTCTCCCCTCCCTCAGGGTACTTTGCCAATACTTTTTGATTATCTGCCTAATATACTCTACAATATTTCCAGGCATTACAATTATCTATACAGGATTAAAGGACCTCTTTCTTATTCTGTGCTTCCTGAGTTTCAGTTGTTCAAATGAGCTATACAGATAGGTTGAATTAGATTATGCACTACAGATCAAATAAACCTTTCTTCCATTGGTCTCAAAGAGTATGTGTGATTCTAAAACACAGACACTGTCTTCTTTACCCCTATGTTCTGATTTACTTTAACCCCAACCTGTTCAGCTTTGTTCTTATCTCTAAATATCAGGTTATATATATATATAAAACCGCCTCTCAAAATCCAGAAATAATAATCACCACTCTGGATTTAATGTGTCTGCTCTAAAAGTTTGCAATCTAGGCCCCTGTTTTCTTATAAGCATTTTCTAAAGGTGACCATACCATTGTTTTTTTTTTTTTTTTTCGTTTCTGGCTTATTTTGTCTCACCAAAGTTCCCACATATTCATTCAGATTGTTGCATGCCTCACAACATTGTTCCTTTCTG